>BQNB010054212.1:0-39642 GCA_026074375.1 Tanacetum coccineum | reverse complement strand
AAATTGGTTATCATTTTAACGTGCAACAAGTTTCTGTTACAAATTGTGTAGTCGTTTTATTTTTTGGTCTAGGTCTAAAAACGCTTGAGAATTGATTTTGGTCACATTTTCGGTTTTATCGATCTTGTGATTCATTTTCGATTCAAATTGGATAAAACTCACATTTTCGGTTGTATCGAAATTGTGGAGCTCATTTTCGAAAGTGTTCTTCAAACGCATCAATTTCATTAAAAAATACATCTTTGAATTTTTGGATTTGTGTTGAAAATTTCTTGGGTTCGCTGTGCTAAATCAGGAAAATGAAATCAAATGAGAACCAACATTTATTTGCTCAAAAAATCCAACAACAAAACACGCCTTTGACTAGTCAGCTTGAGTTGTATAAGGAAAGGGTTCGGGTTTTGGAAGACATCAAAGGGGATAACAATTATCTCAACGAATTTCTTGAGGCTGATAGACAAGTAAAACATTTTCATCAACAAGCTCAGTCTCAATTCATTCGTGATCGAGATATTATTCGAGATCTAGAACAACAACGTGATAAATTGGACTTAGCAGTTATTGACTATAAAATACAAAAAGAGGAATATCAAAAGACACGAACGATTTTCAATCAAACACAACGTGAAAAAGAAGAAAAATATCTTAATGAAATTATTCAGTTACAAGCTAAAGTTAAAGATCTTGAAAACGTTGTTTGTAAAATGGGAAAATCAACTGAAACACTTCGGTTGCTTACAAATGAACAAAAAGCCTTTCGGGACAACTTACGGAAGTTAGGTTTGGGATATAACGGTCCTTATGTTCTTTTATAAGCTTATGCTAAAATTCCTAAGTTGTATCGTGCTTATGAACTTTGTAATAAGACAAACTGCATGTTTTGATACTGATGGATTCTCTAGGATGCTGAAAAAGTCAATTAAAAATGAACGAGTTCAAAAAGATGAAAAAGTTCAGGAGTTAAAGATAAAACCAATCGATTACATAAAATTGAACAAAATTTATGACGATTTTGTTCCTCAAGAAGAACTTTCTGCTGAACAAACATATTTTACATCATATTTTATATCTTCTGAAAAAGTTTCTTCTGAGACAAAACCAAGCATGACATCAATGCCTAGTGCAAATCCAAGCTTGTGTATCTAAAGAAAGGAAAATGATTTCAAAAATAGTTTTAGAGTTACAAGAAAAGAATTGTAAACTAGAAAGCATTTCTATACGTCTAAAGAAGAAGTCGATTAAATCTATATTTGTGTAGAACGAAATTAATTCATCTAGAATGCAGTCCATATTTGAAGTCATTCAAGAAATCAGTTTAAAAGAGAATGTAAAAAGAAATGAAAGATGTTTATTTTTGTTTTCAGTGGAAAATGATCTTTATGAAACTCTCAACAAAATGAGCTTTTAAAAGATCGACTTTTGAATCATCCTTAGCTGAAATATCAGAATCTTGTCATAACCACTTGTGAGAAATAAGTGAATAAGGATTTACATAGATGAAACTCAAAGAATTTCAAAAGATGACAAAAGATTTTCAAATGAGAGTAAAACCACTGATACGTTTGTAATGAATGCCTTTGAAGTCACACAGGAATTTCAAAAAGAATTGTTTGAGATGGAACAGATAGTCATAATTTGAGGCAAAGAAAAATGATAGTGAAACGCACTTCATCACAAGTCTCGATAAAAATAATTATTTGAAAACATTGCAAAAAGAAAATGAGATTTTTTTGGCATCATTACAAATCAGGGGTGGTGGGTGAAAAAAAAAAAAAATGCTCATTTGAAACATAACTTATAAAAGATTTGCTTGTAGATCGTTCAAAGGTCAAGAGATGAACTAATCATTGTGATAAGTCCAAAGTTAGGTCATTTGATGAAATTGAAAGTCTAAAAAACATTAAGTTGAATATCAAGTGCCGTCATAAATTAAGGAGAATGAACACATGAAGTTGACTATAGCAAAGCTTGTTTGATTCAATCAAAAAGTCTTGGGTACAAACAAAACTTCAAATGTATCACAATACGGGCAGAAAATCTAAGTCTCATTGTTAGAATTTTGCTGAAACTAAGTCAATAACATTTTCGGAAAAGATGTATTTTCAAAAAGAAGCCAATGGATATTTCTGATCATAACAATTAATCGTGGAGAAAACATAACTTTTTTGAAAACAAAAAAGTGTTTTCAAATAAGAATGATAGCTGGAAAAGTCTTAAGCAAAACTAAATAAGAAAAATTCAGATTTGGTTGATAAAATCGATAATCTTGGAGAATGTTTTCGCTTGATAAGAAAAAAGGGGAACATGGGAAATTGAATGCTTTTGATAATAAAACATTGTGATTTTGAATCAAAGGTTATTCATCTCGCAAAAATCATGAGCTCAATAGTCAAAAGAATGTTGATGAATTTCAATCTGAATTGATCAAACTGAACAGACCAAATCTTGAGGCTTAATTTTGAAAAACTTGACAAAACGAAAGTTTGTTCTTGAACGACAATTGCTCGTAAGGTTGATGATTCTTGATAAATACTTAATGTATATATAAATTACCCGGATTTTGCCACATAAAAGCCAAGAAAATGCCAAAAGGATAGAAATAGGTGTGCTTTTGTGTCTATTGTGCAGGATTTAATATGAGAAGACAAAAGGAAGCAAAATCAGTCAAAACCGACAAGAAATGAAGAGACAAGTACAAGAGTATAGAATGAAAGGCAATCAAAAGCCGGATCAGCCCGATACAGCGAGAAAAGAAAGCCAATAAAAGTCAAAGGACCAAAGTTGCTGAAGTGAGAAAGATGATTTAATAAAGGGAAAAAGGAAATAGAAAATAACAAAAGGGCTACAAGTTACAACCTTCACAGTTTCTTTTACACTACAACTAAGTAAATTGAAATAGAGGGCCATTTTGCAATTACTTCAAAGATCAAACATACACACGCGGCGTTTTTTTTTTTTTTTTTTTTTTTTAATTCTCTATAACGCCCCAACAACCTTTCCCGCCAAAAATGCCCAACGAAACCCTACTTCGATATCCTTTCCCCCGCCCACCACACACAACTAATCCTCGTATAAACCAATCCCACGTCATTTGAGACACGTGTCAACAAGCCATTGGCCCGAACACCTCATCGAGTTCAATCAACGGCTTACATTTAAAAGAAGAAAGGATCAATGGCTAGGATTGACTGAGTCTTTCATCCTCTCATGGATTCTCAGCTATAAATAAGCTTGAATTTCAGCTTTAAAATTAGAGTTTTTTTAGTTAGTTAGTTTTTAGAGTTTAGTTCAAATTTTGTAATTTTCTCTTTTGAGCTTTTGTTATTGTTCATCGTTTTTTTTCAATAGCTTTTTAACTCTTTAGTTCATTGACTACTGTATTTGGTCACTTGTACCTTTCAATTTTAAGCATTTAACAAAGTGTGTATTGTTTGACCTAAAGTTTTAAGTAATAAGCTGTTAATAGCTTATAATCTTGTGATATAGCTCGAATAAGCATAACATGTTTCTTTAGTCTCCTAAAAATTGTTCATAATCACTAAAAACTTTTAAAAAACTGTTTTGTCTCTATTGATTTCCAGTTTATTTATTGAGTGCATAACAATCAAGTTTGGATGCTATTTTGGATAATAATCTTTTAAAATCTTATGAGCTTTAAGCTCAGGTAAAGCATAGGTGCCACTTAGGTTACATGTTTTTTTAAGGCACTCACTCAACAAGAGTGCTAGTGACTGAGACAACAAAAATTCTAAGTTACATTTTTTAAAATTTCATTTTAGACCTTATACATAGCTTAACTCAAGAAAGCTTTATACTTTTCTTTCTTTGTACTTAATCTGTGAAAAATTGCTTAGAACAAGCTTAGAGAAATATGAATGCTTAAGTATGTTAAGCTATAATGCATTTAGCTGTTTAATTTCTTTTAAATTCTGTCAATTAGACTTAAAAGCTAGCGTGACAAAGTAGCTAATTCTATAAATAAAGACTATAGGTCATAAGAAGCTTAAGTAGCTTAATAGTTAAGCTTAAGTGTCATAGATATAATTTTTAATAGTTTTAGCTTTAAAAGAGATTTTTTAGTACAAGTTTTTTTTTTTAGTTTTTTTTTTTTTTTATATTTTAGTTTTGTAGTTATACAAATTTTTAACTAGTGTTTGGGTTAAGTTTAGTTTTGACTTTAAAGTCAAGTAACCCATCCAAAACCTTTGCATAGTTTATTACACATTAATGAAGTTTTTTACACAGGTTTTGGACATTAGATTGTAGAAAATCCAAGTTTTTGAGTTTAATAAGTTTAATAACACCAGGGCAGTTTTTTTAGTTCAAAGTGATTTTAGAAGTTAGTGTGTCATAAACATTTTAGAGCTCACATTTAGTCTATGTAGGTTTAGATACATTTAATTAGTAGGTTTATGAGTTTTAAAGTAGAAGGTTAACCAGCACTTTAGTTCTTTGCCAATTGCATCAGCAAACAGCAGTTTATACTGCTGATGCTTTTCCTTTTCTTGTCACTTTTTAGAATCTAAAAGTAGGAATGAGAACTTAGAATTAAGCATATTAATAGTACTCCACTAGCTTAATCTAGATAAGCTCTTAAGTTCATTTTCAAGCCTATTAGATTAGTCTATAAATATCTTGCAAAATTAGTATAGAGCTGACTAGAGAGATAGCTTATTTCTTTTTGATTTTTAAGTTTGAGTTGTTTTTATCAAAATCTTTATACCTAGGTTTATTCAACATTCATTTTAGAGCTTATTTCCAAAATTTCAACTTCTAAGGTTTAGGAATAAGTTTTTTAGCTTATAAGAAAAAGCTTAATTTAGTAATAACGAACTTTGCACCTTTTAAGATCATTTTTCTGTTATACTGTATTACTTAGCTTATTTCTCTCTAGATATTTTTAGTACACATCTAAAGACCCACTAAGCATTCTTTGTTTTTCATTTATCATCTAGAAATAAGCTAAAATAAGCCAAAACTTAAAAAGAAAGGAAAAGTCCCCTTAGTTTCTGTAAAGCAGATTAAAGCTTAATTTTCTGGCTTAATTCTGGTTGTCAAAAGTAGCAAGTGTCCTTTGGATTAAAGTTGTAGAGATTTAAGCACTTAAACAACTTGTAATTTTTTAAGTTTTAGCTGAATTTCACTTTTCAATAAGCTAAAAATAAGCAATATCGTAGGTTTTGATTTGAATATTAGCAATAGTCCAAGGGTAACCCTTTTACACAAAGTGAAAATTCCCAATATTTATCCCGCCTACCATTTAGTTTCTTTAATTAGCACTTTTCTACCCGTCTGTTTGTAATAATAAAATAGAAATAATATTTGAAGATTTAGTTTTTAATAAAATTAGGTTTAGTTTTTAATTGATAAAATTAGGGCACAATTGGTTTATAAAAATTAGGGCTTTTTATTCCATTAAATTTCTGCACCTTTGTAGTTGTTAAAAACCATTTTTCCTTATTTTTCCAAATAAATTTGTATTTTCTAGGAATTAAAATAGATTTTAGTTAATTTCTTTTTCTTAATAAAATCATATAAAATAGAAAAATAGCTGAAAATTTTTGATTCTTTTTGTGAAAATTTTATTTTTAAATCTAGTATTTTTGGAAAATAAAAGTAAAATTTTAGTGATAATTTTTAGAAAAAGTTTATTTTTGTTAATTCATTTTTCTTTAAAAATTCATAAAAAAATTCAAAAATAGTTTAAAAATTCCAATTTTTTTCCTAAAATTTTCTTTTTAAATTTGTGATTTTTAGGCATAAAATCTGTAATTAGAAGTGCTTTAGATTTTAAATTCTCGTTTTACAGCTCACTTAGTTAATTTTCGTGCTAGTTAATGATTTAGTTTATTAATCCTTTCTAAGTTTAATTATGATATTTATATTTGTAGTATAATCAAAAGTTCAAAAATCCTTATCATTCTTAACTCGAATCCGAATTATTCCGAAATCTCAATTCACGACAACTTCGAGGAATTACGACCCCCCTCCCGTGTATTAATTACTCCTAATTGATTAAATTACTTACGGTATCTTGTTAGTGAAAGTTTGAACTATAGAGATAAAAACTGTAGCTCTTAAAACACAGAACTAAATCATTTTGGCCGCCGTACCGGGGAAGACGAGAACGATTATATGAAGAATAATCGTTTAAGTAGAGTTTGAAGACCCTTCCTTTGGAAGTTCCTTGTGCTAATTTTGTAAAAATAAAAAAAGAAATAAAAAAAGGTTAATTAATTCGATTCCTATCGAATTAATAAAAAAAATATAAAATAAACAATTTAGGATACTAGCATCCATCTTAAACATTCCAATAACAACAAAACATATCGGAGTCACTGCTAGGTACACGGACCGTTAAGTTTTACAAACTATAAGGTGAGTTAAGAAAAAGTGATAGCTACTTTCCTAAGTAATCATTTCGGCTAGCTAAGCATTTCTCTCCACTTGTGCGTATTCCTTGTAGACTTATCTAAGCTGGTAATAAACGGTTTACCAAAATATTTAAATTTTTGTTTTCCTTCTTCATAAATACTAAAAATTGTAAAATTCTCCCAAAAAAAATAATCTTCTTAATCTCAAATTCTTTTTTTTTTCTTATTTTCACTAGTGCATGCGCACTCGCTCTTCCTTGGAATACACATTTCCAAGAAGACGTAAATCGTCGACGTCTTTGACACCAAACAAGAGGCAATCCTCTCCATCCGAAACCAAAGATTCCAATGGCCGATGACGACCGATGGCCTGAGCAAACTCCAAGCTCCCACCGTGGGGTATGAAAGTGCTATAGTTGTACTCACTCACAATGCTCAAAAATTTGAACTTAAATCCTCCCTCCAATAACTGTTTAAAATCGATTTTCGAGAGGGTATTGATGAGGAGCCTCATGCTCACATTCGTCATTTTGAGAGCAAAAAAAAAAACCAAAAGGTACCCGATGTACCTAACACCCCATCAACTCCTTCTCTTCCCATTTTCTCTGATGGTTGGCCAAAACTGGCTTGACAAAGAACCCCCGAAATTCGATCTTACATGGGATGACTTAGTTTCTAGTTCATCACATTTTTTCTCCCACCTTCTAATACCACCCAATCTTCGAAATTAAATTACAAATTATTCGTCAAATTGCTCAAAATCTTTCTCCGAAGCTTGGGAGCGTTTCCAATGAACTTTTAAGGAAGGTCCTCATCAAGGTTTTTTTCACGTCATCACCAATTAGACACAAACTACAATTCTTTGAGTCAATAATGAGCAAGATTCTCTTAATTTCCGAGTCCGGTGGCAATTTTCTCTACAAAAGTCAACGAAGGGCTACAAATTCAAGAGAATAAAGCCCAAAGTTAGATGTTCATGGAACGCCTGATCGAGTGAGTACAATGCTCTCCTCCCTCATCTAATTCATCATCTAACTTTGAGTTTCAACAAATGGCAGCGGCATTAGAGGATAAGATGACTTTGACCTTTAGGAATGAAATGAATGAGATGAAAAACATGATGAAAGCTCTTGTGCCTACTCCCGCTCCGATTAAAGCGGTGGAGGAAAAGTGTACTACTTGTGGTAGTAATCATAGTTTTAATGTGTGCCCAATGACTAGAGGAGGTTACGAGTCCCCGGTTTATCATGATAATTTCCAACAATTTCAACAAACCGCTTCGGTTGGTAATTTTGTTCAAAATGGAAATACCGGGTACCGTCCTCCCAACTTAGCAAACCATACTCACCCCCTGGTTTTCCTTCAAACCAAAGTAAACCATCCAATCAAGGGAATATTCCTCATCAAGGAATGGTACCTTACCAAAGTCCACCACAAAATTCTCAAATTGTGCTTGCTAATCAATTGGATAATTTCAAGAAAACCACCGAGGGGAGTATGCAGGTTATGAGGAACCATATTACCAATTTGAAAGCTGAGATTAGGAGTGAAGTTCAAGCTACTTTACAAAACCAAATCAACTCTTTAAAAGGAGAATTCAAGAATGAGTTGAAATCTCACATAACATTTCAAGAATCAAACAAAAAGATTTCGCAAAACAATTTTGCAAAACATTTGAGTGTTTCTCTAAAATCAAAGTCAACCTTCTACTCTACATCAGTGGTACCTACCACATCTACTATAATACCATCACAAACCAATGTGTGAAAAAAAAAAAGGCTAGACCATTACGACTCGAAGCGACTTTCTTACACACCGGTGCCACCAATATCCAACCTCCTCTCTATGATGATAAATGAACCTTTGACTGAGGAAGGAAACCGAGTGACAGTGATATAGGTGCAACCGAGCACAAGAGAATCCAGCCTCCGTTATCCAAAAATCTCAATGAGCCGGTTAAGCCAGTTAGCAATTACCTTTTTACCTCAAGTTTCTCCGACCTTCTTCTGCTCAAGTATAATAAATCTCCACTTCAAAAGAGAACCATCTAAAAGATCCAATCTTCCATATCCTACTAGGGTAGAGTAAGAAAAAATTGAAATGATAAAAGTTCAAATCCAAAGTTTTTGGAATGTTAAAAAAGATTCATGTGTACATTAAACTTTTGGCAATGCTTTTGATCTTAATGCCTAAAGTATCAAAAGATGTTAAAGAAGCCTTTTGTCCAACAAAGAAAAGTTCAATGATATGGCTAATACACTGTGAGTGAAAGTGCTCGCAAACATTCTCAAAAAGCTTCCCGACAAGCTTGAGACCCCGACAATTTCTCAATCCCGTGTAAATTTTAGTGAGCTTAAATGCAAAGCCTTAGCCGACCTAGGTGCTAGTATCAACCTTATGCCATTCTCCGTATACACAAAGTTAGGCCTTCCTGCATTGCAATCTACCCGGATGACCTTAGAACTAGCAAATTGCTCTCTTTGTGTTCCTAAAGGAATTGCTAGAGATGTCTTGGTCCCGGTGGGAAATTTACTTTTCCCGCCGATTTTGTTGATAGACTTGCGTGTAATTACTCGAGTACCTTTGAAACTTGGTAGGCCTTTCTTAGAACCGCACGGGTCTTTAATTAATGTCCACTGGAAGAGCTAGTATAAGGGATGGTAATGGAAAAAAATATTTTATTAAACCGTATGGTAGTCAAGACAAAGAGTCATCCATCATGATGACATTTATGATGACCGGTCAAAGATTTTTTATTGAACGAATAGTATAATTCTCTTCTCCCACATCAACTATTGTGAAGCGTTTAATCTCTTTTGGGAGAGATTATAAACAAAAAGGAAGAAGTTAAGAAATATTTGACCCAGTTGCTAAGAAAAGGCTTGTTATTTAGGATAAGTTTAAGAATCATTACAAGGAAGAGTAATTCATTCACCTAAAATTATGCTTCGTAGGTGAAATTTCACACATCTCTCCAAACAAAATCTTGAGGACTCTTTTAAAATGGGGGATGAGGATCTTAACTTTATTCTGAACAAAGAAATAGACAAAGGAAATCTCCATCCAACCCAATAGAGTCCAAAAATTGGGAAAAGATTGTGATTTTCCTCTTTGTGATGATTTTCAAAGTTCAAGACTTATCAAACCCTCGTCTTGAGAAAAAAAATAATTTCCTCTAGAAAATGACGAGTTAAATCTTAAGGAGGAGGTTCATAAGGAAACTCTTTAAGAGTCCAATTGAACCCTCTTTTTTTGAAGAACAACGAGGAAATCATTTCTATTGAATGCATCTATACAATCTCACCGAAAGTTAACTCTTGAACCCTCAATTGAGTCTCTACCAAAAGAATGACTTTGATAAGAAGATATCTCTTTGAGATAGATTCTAACAATGAGAGTGGAAAAGAAATTGTATGGAGAGGATTTTGAGAAAGGATTTTGATAAATGATAAAACCAAAGATATGATCAAATCAAGTTCAAATGTTTTTAAAGTTTAAGTGATTGAATTAGACCCCGGTTGATCAAGTGTTGTGAAAAAATGTATTAGGTTTTATTAGGATTTTTCAAGAAAGTAATTGCTATAATTTTAAAAAGATCAATGAGGATAAAGTTTTGTCAACCCGGGTAGCTTAGTTATAAGAAACTCTAAGTTTCAGAGGGGGGGGGGTGAGCAAAATGTTTTATACCCACCCGATCGTCAGAAATGGATGATAGACTTGGACTTGAAAATCTACAAGTTGAGCTTAAGAATGATATTATTAAACCTAAGGCTAGTTTTTATCCGTTATTCTTGATGTTTTGACCCACTCCACCCACCCTTAATGGACTTTCATGTTCAAAAGCATTTTTCGGGTTCCCAATTTCTCTCTTGAAAATCTTTCTATAAAGATTTTAGAACCCTCAACAATTCTACTTTATGAATCTTTCATTCCATAGTTATGGGAGGTTTCCACTCTTGGAATATCTCATCCACACTATTATCCTCCATAATGGAACCTAGTTTGGGGAATGATCAAGAAGGACTCTTAATAACAAGCGCTCGTGGAGCACCCCATGCCTTATCCATTTTATTTGTTCTTTGATTTTTTCTCTTTGCTTCCCCATGACAAATCAATTCGGGTCAATGTATAGCTTGAACTTGGTTAACAAAAACTAAGCCAGTCTTTAAATCGTATTTTTTATTTATAATTTGAGCACACAATTGAAATGATGAGAGGAAGCTTGTTACTCATTCGTTCTAGTTGGTTGTTTGTGCTTGTTTGTCTAGGTTTTCCGGATTTTGGAAGACTCATGGTTCAATAATGTGGAAGAACAAAGCAATGCCCACAATTTCCATTGATGGTCTCCAATCTTCTCTTCATAAAGTGGGAAATCTCTTATCCTTGTCTTTATCGAACTAACATCTATTCTTTTGGCATGTCCTTAGAATTTTGTATAAGATTCCTAATGACCCTTATTTTTTCAAACTTTGAGACAAAGTTTCATTTGTAGTTTGGGGAAGGATATCTTCATATTGACTTGCCACTTCACGCACCTGTTTGAATTTTTTTTTGAATTACCTTTTTGTGGAAAAGTGGAAAATTTTTAAATTTTTGCTTACAAGAAAAGCTCAATAGAAGCTTAGTTTGGGGAAAAACACCACTTTTTGGTAATCCGTTGGTGAGAAATAGGAGTTAATTTTGACTTGACCGGTAAGAATCCAAGCTAGTATCTTTAACCTACCTTTTGTGGGCCAAGCTACTCACAAATCTTATTGCATGGGATTTTTAAAATGTGAAGAACAGAGATGTATGTAGTTTAATATAATTGGTTTATTGCTTATGCAAGGGTAATTAGGAAAACCTAAACATATATGAAATACCTTGTGTCCTTTTTACTCCCACAAGCTCTTAACATACCTAATCATACGTGCTCTTTTAATTTAACTAAAGTCCAACATGTCTTTATAATAAAGTCTTACATTTTGAAAAGAATTCATTATTATGTGAAGTAAGATTTTTGGTTTCAAATTATAAGTGAGATTTTTTCTAAAGTGTACATTTTCCTTCATCAAAAATATAGTTATAAAAAGATATGCAATGACGCATTTACTAATGACAAAGCTATTTTTTTCGTGTGAAATGAAGCGATTCGCAAATAGAATAATATAAGCTATATAATGTTTTTAATCGTTGCGTTATCCATGTTGATGAGAGAAGACTCGATGGGGTCGCAACTAAGGATTAAACTAATAGTACGTTGAATCAATGTTCGAGTCATTCATCACTAGGGAGCGCGGCCTAGTTGATGATTGCAACTAAGAGGACGTTGGATTCTAGGGCTTTGTATTAAAAAGGGTGTTGTTGCGAAAACCCACAAACGTTAGCATGCGAGTGGGGTTCGAACAAAAGAACACCGGTTTTGATGCGATATCCTATTTTGGAGAAAAGGCCTAAGTAGGGGTTCGAACTAAGAACAACATTTCTATTGCAAAAAAATAATTATAGTATATGAAAAAGTAAAAGGAAGGGTTAAAAATATTCATTTCTCAAATCAATGTTATAAGTTTTGTTTCCTAAATCTCTTTTAGCTTGAATGTAAGTTTATCTATGTATTAACATTTAACTCACAAGGCATGAGGTATGCATAGATTGATTTCAACTATAAAGAAAAAAATAGATCTATTATATGAGTTAAAAAAAGAGGTGCACACATCTTAATCATTAATTATTCCTGGGAGTGAAAAGTTCACGAGATTTAAGTATAAGAGCTTAATCATATGACCTTATATTGACAATGATCATGTTTAATAAGCTTTGTATTTTAGTCTAGTGAAAAGGTCAAGGATGACGAATATCCTCTTTTGTGCTCTATTAATCGGGAGTATCCTATTTCAATGAGCCTAAAAGTTTTGCAAAAATTGCATATGATTCGCCATTAATGTGGTTCCATGAGATTAATATGTTGAGAAAAAAAACTTAAGTTTTTAAAAGGTGATTCATAAACAAGGGTGATAACAAGGGCATTTTGGAAACTGTTAGTTTACAAGCGTATACATATAACATTGCGAGAGGACGCGGCAAACCTTTAGTATGGGGAATTTGATAAAATGCTATTGTATATATAAATTACCCGGGAGTTTTGCCATAATAAAGCCAAGAAATGCCAAAAGATAGAAATTTGTGTGCATTTGTGTCTTATATGCAAGGTTATATATATATATAAACAAAAAGAAGCAAAAATCAGCCAAAACGACAAGAAATGAAGAGACAAGTACAAGATGTAGAATGAAAGGCAATAAAAACTGTAACATCCGAAACAATCGAAAAATAAAGCCAATTAAATCAAAGGACAAAGTTGCTGAAGTGAGAAAGATGATTAATAAGGGGAAAAAAGAAATAGAAAACAAAAGGGTAAAGTTGACAACAATGTCAAAGTTCTTTTTACATCTACTAACTAATGGAAAATGTAAACAGAGGGGCCATTTTTGCAATTACTTCAAAGATTCAAACTTACACACGCGGCTTAATTTTCTATAACTGCCCCTAACAGCCTTTCCCGCCAAAAATGCCCAACAAACCCAACTTCGTAAATCCTTTCCCCGCTTCCTCACACTCATCAATCTCGTAAAAACCCAATCCCACATAAGAAATGATTTATTTCTTATTTCTAAGGTCAATTTCTCTATTGTTACCAAACACTGGATATTAAAAAAAAATCTCTGCCAATTCCATTTCTCTGAATTCTATTCTCTACTTTATTTCTAATCTCTGAAATTCTCTCTACCAAACAGGCCCTTAGGGTTTGGATAGCTTGGGCTTGGGATTTATTTCTATCGAAAATTTTCATTTCCACTTGGGCCTTATTTGTGAGTATAACGAAAACATTAAATAGAATAGTTGGGCCTTATTTTTTTTAGTTGTTGCGTCACAATTTGTGCTCAAGACTTCAAGTGATAACTTCATAAATGTGTGATAGTGAATTTTTGGTTTAAAAATGTTAAGTTGGGCTGGATTTTGAATTACCAACAAAAATGAACGTGGGTATAAAAGAAAAAATGGAATCATTTTGAAGTGAAAGAAATTGGTTATCATTTTAACGTGCAACAAGTTTCTGTTACAAATTGTGTAGTCGTTTTATTTTTTGGTCTAGGTCTAAAAACGCTTGAGAATTGATTTTGGTCACATTTTCGGTTTTATCAATCTTGTGATTCAAATTGGAAAAAACTCACATTTTTGGTTGTATCGAAATAGTGGAGATCATTTTCGAAAGTGTTCTTCAAACGCATCAATTTCATTGAAAAATACATCTTTGAATTTTTGGATTTGTGTTGAAAATTTCTTGGGTTCGTTGTGCTAAATCAGGAAAATGGAATCAAATGAGAACCAACAATTATTTGCTCAAAAAATCCAACAACAAAACACGACTTTGACTAGTCAGCTTGAGTTGTATAAGGAAAGGGTTCGGGTTTTGGAAGACATCAAAGGGGATAACAATTATCTCAATGAATTTCTTGAGGCTGATAGACAAGCAAAACATTTTCATCAACAAGCTCAGTCTCAATACATTCGTGATCGAGATATTATTCGAGATCTAGAACAACAATGTGATAAATTGGACTTAGCAGTTATTGACTATAAAATACAAAAAGAGGAATATCAAAAGACACAAACGATTTTCAATCAAACACAACGTGACAAAGAGGAAAAATATCTTAATGAAATTATTCAGTTACAAGCTAAAGTCAAAGATCTTGAAAACGTTGTTTGTAAAATGGGCAAATCAACTGAAACACTTCGGTTGCTTACAAATGAACAAAAAGCTTTTCGGGACAACTTACGGAAGTCAGGTTTGGGATATAACAGTCCTTATGTTCTTTTACAAGCTTATGCTAAAATTCCTAAGTTGTATCGTGCTTATGAACTTCGTGATGAGAATGAACAACTGCATGTGTTTGATTCTGAGGATACTCTTAAGGATGCTGAAAAGAGTCGATTAAAAATGAACGAGTTTCAAAAAGATGAAAAAGTTCAAGAGTTAAAGATAAAACCAATCGATTACGACAAATTGAACAAACTTTATGACGATTTTGTTCCACAAAAAGAACTTTCTGCTGAATCAACATATTTTCCATCATCTTTTATATCCTTGGAAGAAATCTCTTCTGAGACAAAACCAAGCATGGCATCAATGCGTAGTGCAAATCCAATGCTTGTGGATTTGAATGAAATGGAAAATATTTTCAAAAAATTGTTTGAGTTACTAGAAAATAATTCTAAACGAGCAAGCATTTTCTATACGTCTAAAGAAGAACTTCGATAAAAACGATGTTTGTGTGGAATCCAACTTAATTCTTGAGAAAGGCATGTCTAATTTTTGATAAGTCTTTCAGAATCGATTTAAAAGAGATGTAAAAGAAATGAAAGATGCTTATTGGTTTCAGGTGGAAAATATCTTGATGAAACTTTAAAAATGACTTTTAAAGGTCAACTCTAGAAACATCCTTAGCTAAAGATATCAAAATCTTGTCATAACCTCTTGTTGAAATAAGGAAAAGGTTTTTACATGATGAATCTGAAATGAATTTCAAAAGCTCCAAACGGTTGTTTTAAATGAGAGAAAAACAGCTGTTAAACGGTTTGTAAAGATGCAATTAAAGGTCACAGCACACAGGAATTGTCAAAAAGAATTGTTAAATTGGAAAAAGATTTGTCAAAATTTGAGGCAAAGAGTATTGCTTTTGAAATCACACTTCAGCACAAGTCTCGAGAAAATAATTCTTTGAAAACATTGCAAAAAGAAAATGAGAATTTTATGGCCTCATTACAACTCGAGAATGCTCATTTGAAACAGACTTATAAAGATTTGTTTGAGTCGGTTCAAAGGTCAAGAGTTGAGACTAATCAATGTGACGAAGTCAAAGTTGAGAATCAACTAGATGAAATTTGAACTAAAAACATTGAGATGGAATATCAAGGTGGCTCAATAATTAAGGAGAATGAACACTAGAGTTGACTTAACCAAAGCTTGTTTGATTTCAATTCAAAAAAGTTCGCGAGTTCAAACAAAAACTTCAAATGTAACACAAAATGAGGCAAAAAATCTGAAGTCTCAATTGTTTGAATTTGCTGAAACTAAGTTCAATAACATTTTCAAAAAGATTGAATTTTTCAAAAAGAAGCAATTGGATATTTATGAACTTAACAAGGAATCGGGGGGAGAAACAGAATCTTTTTGAAAACAAAACAAGTGTTTTTTCAATAAAATTTTTGTATGAGGCATGAAAAAAGTCTTTAGCAAAACAAATAAAAGAAAATTACTGATTTGTTTGATAAAAATCGATAATCTTGAGAATGTTTTTGTTGATGAAGAAAAAAGGGCAACATTGAGAAAATTGAATGCTTGTGATAATGAAAAGTGTGATTTTGAATCAAAGGTTATTCATCTTGAAAAAATCATTGCTCAAAAGTCAAAAGATTTTGATATGTTAATCAATAAATGTCAAACAGAACCAGCAAATGCGAGGCGTATTTTGGAAAAACTGTCAGAGTTGAAGAATTTTGGAAAAAACAATAGTTGTACTTGAACGACAATTGGCTCGTAAGGTTGATGATTCTAAAGCCGAAAAAGATTGATTTTTGAAAGAAATTGATCAGTTAAGGACTCAACTTGAAAATCTGAAAGGGAAGCATGTAGAAACAAAGTGTGATAATTCTTCAATTTTGGGAAAACCACCGTTACTTAACAATGAAAGAGATCAGCTTTTGAAACAAATTGCATCTTTGGAATCAAAACTGGCATCACAAGATATTCGTTCTTGTCAAAAAGAATATCATGAGTTGAGAACTTCGTATAATGCTTTAAAAGTGAAGTTTGATTCTCTTAATCGAAAAAAATGGAACATCAATGTTTCAAAATCTTCAAAACCTAAAGAAAGTGTTTCGAAAAAGGTTCACACGGGTGAATCTTCAAAAAAGTCTTTGAGAAGGGTTTCTGAGTTTACAACCTATTCTTTACAAAAAGATAAGAAGTTTTTTAAGAAATCTCAAAGTTTTGAAACATTTTTTCCTCAAAAGGGTTTTAAGACAAGAGCTTCAAATGCAAAGAATCAATCTTTTGAAACATCACACTCTTGTTTTACACCGGTAAAACAATTGTGGAGGCCAATTATGGAATCTCAAACTTTTGAAGCAGCTACTTCTCAAAAGAGTTTTAAGACAAGTACTTTAAAAGGAAAGAATCAAGTTTTTGTAACTCCACACTCTCATTTTACACCGGTAAAACAAGTGTGGAGACCAAAGCAAAGTCATTCGAAATCTTTCAAATATTCCAAATCAGAAATGCTTTCAATGCAAAACAAGAATGACTTTGCTTCGACCATCAACATGAAAGGAAGATTTTCAAACGATGCAAAAACAAATTTTCGGAATGTTTCATCAAATGACAATAACAAATGGAAATCTTCTTCGTCAACAAGATTTAAAACTCCACATGAAACACCGACTTTCAAAAATCAATGGAAAATCAAAAGGAATTTTAAATCTCCGTTGATTCCAAGAGAGTTGTTTTCAAATGAAAAACTGGTTTCAAGCTCTTGTTGGAACTCAACATCTTTACATCGAATTGACACAACTTTAAAGTGGTTTTCAAAACTTGGAAAACCCGTTAGCACCGTGCTTAAATGGGTTCCAAAGGTTGTTGTCTAGATTTGATGTCAATGGTTTGTAATCAAATGTCAGATTACAACCCGGTCTTTAAATAAAAGGAAAGTGTACGCTTCAGTGCGCTTTATCTTTAAAAGAAGAGAAATCTTCTTTGTCCCGAGTAATTTTTTATCAACATCTTTTCAAAAAGTGTGCTCGGGACATACGACTTCTATGTAAATGTCAGCTTAGGACTCGTCCTTCAAATAAAGGAAAGTGTACATTTTTGTGCATTTATCCTAACAACAAGAAGCTTTCACCTTCTCGGACTTGAGTTTAGCTCAAGTAAATGTTTTTGAAAATGTTGAACACAATTTTTCAAGATTTTATCAAAAAGATTTTTCACACTCCCTTCTCTTGATACATTGAAAATTCGAATCATTTTTATAAATGGATCAATTTTTGAGGGGGAGTTTTTAAAAATCAAATGCCTTTAATGTTGTTGGATACATCTCATAAAAGTCAAATTTTATGTATCCAAAATATTCAGTGGATTCAAAAGTGGTTCTTCAGTGATATACCAAGGCATCTTAACTCTATCCCTCAATATAATTGCGGTGGGATACAAAATGAAGTGTTTTATTATTGATGGGGAGTATAAAGGAAAATGTTTTGAACAAACGAATAATAATCGATTTAAAAGTAGTTGTTGTCAAGCGTGTTTATATTGATAAGCGTGCAAATGGTAAAGATTGTGTCTGGTTACGACCGTTTCCTGAAATTAACAGGATGAGGAGTGAGCAATCTACTGATCATACGATTTAGATATCAACATTCTTTGACACAACTAGTTTTCCAAATTTGTTTAGAACATTCAGAAAGGTTCCGAATCATAATCATGCTATATTTGTTTTCTCCCATGTGTTTTCAAAATCTCATATAGCTATTTTAATCCATTGATATCAAAAATATCATATGGTATGCTATTTTTGAGGGGGAGAAAATTGGATTAAAATGTGATCAAGAAAGATAAATGCTTAAGTGTGTGGAATAACAAAGTGATCTAAAAGACTCAATGTGCAATCAACTCTTTCCTCCTTGTGCAAAAGAATTTTGAATATCAATGCACATGTGTAGGGGTAGTATTTCTAAAAAGTGAAACTTTCAAAGTATTAAATGTTTTGATTTATATCAAACACTTTGATTGATTTTCAAAAGGTTTTATGGTTATGATCTTAATACCCGATAATCAACTACCTCACGATGATCAAAGAAGGAATAAGGAGGTAAGGTTAGGTATTATCCCATGATTCAATCAGAATCGGAGGGATCTACCTAGGGACATTCCATAGATAGAATAAAATTCCTTAGGTATGATGGAGTTGAATGTGAATGGAAATAATGTCAACTAAGGCATGAGCTATCATCGAAACAATCACAACAATATGATAGTAATGATGTCTTGATAGACATTTAAGTGGTTGAAGAATGAAAAAGAAATGACATGTAAAGGGTGAAAAGAAAGAAGCCCTCCACGAACATTAGGCAGAAACCGGGTCAATACATAATCTATTGAATATCACAAAGATGATATTTGATATTGAAGAAAGACATCATGGACCTAGTGATGCAATGCACAACCCTTCCCAGCCACTCAAGATTCTCTTAAAAGAATCTTGTTTCATTGTCACAGAGATTAAATGCATAATCTATTGACATCTCACTCCGAGATTGTTGATATTGAAAAGGTGGCAGTCTGCTCCAGCCTTCGATCACAAAAACCAAAATGCACTTATTGAGTCTAGAGCCAAATGAGATCAAATCATAAATCTCATATAGGACACAAAAGTACATTTGTATTAAACATCAAAGATACAAAAAGTACAAGAGTCGCTTATATGTCTATGTGACAGTGCATGTCTTAGTGACATTACCGGAACATTCAAGAGTGATACTTAAATTAAGTATTTTACAATGATTGAATGGAAATCCTACCAGTGCTAACATCAAGCCAACGTTGAACGTAGGTTACTAATTTGAAAATGATTGCTTAATGATTCAATTAGTATTAACTAGTAATCTAAGTGATCTAGTAGTTATCGTGTTTTTTCTCAATTTGTTTTCGAAAAACACAAACAATATTTCCTTGATTCATTCAAGAGAAGTGTTGGATTACCAAGGTTACTTATGATGTAACAATATTGATGAGGAGAGATTATTGGAATTGAAGTTAGTAGTTGACTCTCATGCTTAGACCACACTTCACACATGACTTCACTATCGAATATTCAGGTGTAACAAGGTTATGATTATGTTTGATGGTCATCAAATATAATCAGGGTATTTCGATAGATCACAACAATTAGGGGGAAGAAATGTATACATCTGGGACTTGATTGTCTTTGGTGTATACAACATAGTGCAACAACTGGGAGGGGGGAGAAATGTGTACATCTGTGACTTAATTGACTTTGGTGTATACAACATCCGGGACTTAATTGACTTGGAGGTTATAGTTTCTATCTTCTATGAGTTGTTTGTGTGAAGTATGTGCATACGAATGGTTGTTCGTTTGGGGGGAAGCAGCTGAACTGATTGTAGTCATGCGGTACGAACTAGGGGGAAGTCAACCGGGGAGATACATTTATGAACAACAACATCAACAACATCTCTACCTTTCAGAAGCATGAACATCATCATATTCATTCCTTAATATCTCATACTCAAAGTTCAAAGATACACTTCCGCAACCCTGATAAATCAAAGAACTTCCTCAAAACATCAAAATTGTTGATCAAGACAAAAGTTCTACATGAGGAAGATTGTAAGCTATCAAGAAAGTATGAGTATGTTGGTTAGAAGCTTTAAAAGACAAATCAAGATGGATTCACGATAAAGAATAATGATATGAAAAGATCTCAAAGGCAAAGACAAAAAAGAAAATGGAAAGATCAAGATCAAGATCACTTGAGCATGATTGAAACAAGACCACTATTACACATCAAGACTCAAGACAAACGAGCATTAAAGATTAAAGGTCACAAGAGAGATCTCAATGATCATCCTTTAGGGGGAGATTGTTACGAATAAGAAAATGATGATTATTAATGCAATCAAAGAGAGATCTCAATGATCGTCCCTTGGGGGAAGATTGTTCGGAATGATAAAAGTGACGATCTTATTGAGATAAAAGACTTGTAATAAATAGAGAAATAATATTGTATAATAGGTTAGGTGATAGGCTCGTGACTTAAATAAAGTCACGAGACCCGACAAATAACTAAAAGCTAAGAGACAAGAGCTCCCTGCTCTTCCTTGTAATTGGGTATAAATACCTCATCACCACCTCATTAGTGAGGTGTGTCTTCTAATCTCATTCTAATCATTTTCTCTAATTCTTGTCCTCCCTCTTTCTCTCTCTAATTTCATCTTTCTCTCTCTAGAATAAACACACATACAACACCTAAACACACACTCTATTGCTTATTGATCCTAAATTTTAGACCTAACAGGGCCAAGTAGGATCACACCCACACCCGAACCTTCTTTGCTTGCTTCTCTGCTCAAGTATAACCTCCATGCCCTTGGCGTTGAGGTTAGTCTTGCTTGGAGTTCGTTGCTTTGTCTGGGTGTCCCTTCCTCTTTTCCTTTCCACATGTGTGGCAGTAGTTCCTTCTGTTTGAGGAATTTATTTGCCATATGTCCTTGGCCTCATTGGTTCGGACGTATGAGATGCTGTATGTTCTTATCTCTGCTGCCCATTTGGCCAATCGTCCTTCAGTACCAGAGATTTTTAATATTTCTTCCATCGGGCTATTTGTCACAACCTTGATTTGATGCTTCTGAAAAGTTGTCCTTAGAGACCGTGCTGTGTGAATTAAAGCTAGGATTGTTTTTTATGTCGGAGTATAGCATGTTTTAATATCTTGTAACGCTCGACTGACATAAGAGATAGGAATTTGAACTCCCTTTTTTTCCACAAGTAACATAGAGTTGATTGTCTCACTCTTTTGTTGTAAGCAGAGTATCGACACTTTTCCTTCCTTTGGCATGGTTAGTGTTAGCAATTTTTACAACTTTCTTTTTATCTTCTGGAAGGCTTCTTCGGCCTCGCTCGTCCAGCTGGGTCCTTCTGCATATCTAAGTTTCGGCGAACTTATCGGATGGGAAGCATGAGTTCCGCTAATTTTGGTATAAACCTGTCGATGCTTTCTAGCTGTAGGGATAGGTGTCGTATCTGATCTGGGCCTCTTGGGGTGTGGCTTTTCATTACTACTTGTATTTTTACTGGGTCTGGCCATATTCCATCTTCTGTTACGGTGTAGCCTAAAAACCTTCCTTCCTTCATTCCAAATGTGCTTTCGTTTGGGTCAATTTTCATATTCACCCATTTTAGTTTATTCAATGTTTCTTCTACGTCTTCAATTAAGCTTTGCTCGTCTTTGCTTTTCACGACTACTTCTTCTAGGTAGACTTCCACATTCCGGCCTTTTTGATCGGCTAGTACTTTTTCCATTATTATTTGAAGTGTTGTTGCAGAGTTTTTAGCCCTTTCAGAATGTGAGTGAAATAGTATACTCCTTCCTCAGTATGGAATCCTATTTTTTCTTTGTCGTCTTCTGCCATTCTTATCTGACTACTTTCTTTGGGGAGCCGTAGGAAACATTTGTATGGATATCCCATCAATGATGTTAGTTCTTCTTCTATCTCCGGAAAGGGGTACATATCCTTGGCACAGATTCTGTTGAGGCTTGAGTAGTCTATTTTCACTTGCCAAACACTGGTTGCCAGCTTGATGAGTGTTGCATCAATAATCCATTCGGGGTGCTGGACTTTTCCGATTGTCCCTTCCTTTAGCCAATTGAACACTTTTTCCTTTAATGCTTGTCTTCTATATGGTGTTAGTGGTCATTTCCTGTGGACCACCGGTTCGGCCAATGGGTATGCTTTTAACTAATGTTTCATGATAAACCGCGATACCGCTGTCCCCTCTAAACCTTCCCATGCAAGTACGTCCACATTCTTCCAGAGGATATTAATTAGCCATTGTTTGCAGCCCAAGCGATAACGTGCTTCCGATCGTTATGAATTGGTTCGATCATTTATTATAGATGGACACTTTTTCTCCTATGTCACATTCGCCTCTTTCTTTTTCGGGAAGCATCGGCTCCTTGTCAGGTCTACGACTGAGATTGTTCCTTGCTCGCAGTAATGTTTGCTCCCGTATTCTAGACACTTGTTCCATGTGCTGACGCCATTGTGTTTCTTTCCACGAGTTTTGTGTTTTCTCTAACTGTCTGCATTCCCATATAGCTTCCTTACTTGTTTCCATTGTGATAACTCCCTGGTTTGTTGGGAACTTGATCATAGAGTGAATGGTCGAGACTACTGCTCCAAGGCTTCTAATTCTGGTTCTTCCTATAAGGACGTTATATGGCGAATGACACTTTACTATTGCAAATTCCATGAGTACTGTTTTGTTCCTTCCTGCCTCCCCCATGGTTATCCGTAGGTCTATCACACCCAAGGGGTGGTATGCCTCGCCCGAGAAACCTATCAACGAAGCCCTGCACTTTCTTAACCTTGACCGGATGTTAGCACTAAAGTTTTTGAAACAATGCTCATATATAATCTCTGATGAGCTTCCACTGTCTACGTGAATCCTTCAAACCTGGTGACCTTCAATCATTCCTTCCAATATTATGGGCTCATCCGTTAGGCTATTCCGAGGGATCGCCGGGAAGGTGAGCTCTTCTGTCAAACAGGATCTTTCTCCTTCGTAGGGCCTCTTATGGTTTTTTCCGCCATTTATCATGTTTATGACCTTTACACCGTTCCTCCACTGACTTCCATTTCTCTGATTGCTCCGGTGGATGTCCTTTACCAGGTGGGCTAATTTTCCTGAAGCTACGGCTTCTTCTATCTGCTTTTTTAACTGATAGCAATCATTAGTGTTGTGGCCCCTATCTCCATAGTAATCACAAGAATTTGTTTAGATTCTGTTTTTTAGGAGTTCCAATCAAGGGTGGTGGTTCCGAGAAACTTATGCTTTCCATAGCCAGAATTTCATTTGGAGTTTTAGTGAGCGGGGTGAAAGTGTCTCTTCTTAAATAAAGGGTATACATTCCCATGTTTCTTCGCACCTCTCTTGGTCTATTTCTATTTCTGGCTTTCTCTTGTCCTCCGGACCACACCAGACGAGTGTTTCCTTTATCCCACCGAGGGGGATGAACCATTTCTGCTAAACTCGCGACCACTTCTCCTCGAATGAAAGCTCTGACCCTTTTGAACATTTCATCCACCGTCTTGGGGATTTTGTCGTTGAAATTTTTTGCAAGTTTCGGATGGCCATGGCCATGCATGAAAGCTGAGATGCGTAGGACCGAAGGAACTCCTTTTATGTGTGAACTTTTTCGGACTTGAACCGATCCATAAAAGTTTATAGGCCCTCGTTATGTCTCCTCTTAATGCCGCGAATCTCTGTGGGGTCTTTTGGCGTATCTCTTTTGTTGTGAAAATTCTTCCAAGAACTTTTGGCTTAACTCCTCAAAACTGTTCACACTTCTGGGATCCAAATCATCAAACCAATTCCGTGCCGCTTCACTCAGGGTTTGGCGAAACATTTTGCACGAGATGGGCATCAACCACTTTTCTTGTTTGGTCGCAGCTGAGAAGATGCTTAGATGATCCTCTGGATCCTTGTGGGGTGAAAGGAGTAGGTTTAGGTCCTTTGCAGGGTGAGTTTAGATCTTCACAAGTGTCTTCCGAACCTTCCTCACACTTAGTGTCCGAACAATTCGGGCCTTCTTCCTATGGTTTTGGATTTCTCCCTTCTGGTTCTTTTCTTAACTCTACTCCGGTTCTCCAACCTCCTTGACCTTCTGAGGTGTGACGGTTCTTTGCCTTTGGAGAGACTCTTATGACTTTTTTAGCGGAATGGGCTTTTCCACGTGTGTTAGACGTGATAGAGGACTCGAGGGAGAGTCGAACGGAAAAGCTTATTGCCATTAACTCATCTGGAGTTTCCCTTTTAGAGTCGGCGTAAATGAGCTTCCTTGGTGTTGTCTTTGTCTGATGGTCATGCTCTTTAATCATTGTTCTCAACACGTCAATGTTTTCCTTGACGAAAGCTGAGGAAGGGTAAGGGGTTGTTTGAGTTTGTGAGATTGGTTCGGTCAGCCCTTTTTGGGTTTTCGTTCCAACATCCCATGGCTCTAACCCCCGGACCTCTTCCTCTACCAGTTGTGAGTCAACCATGCTTTTCGCCCCCTCTTTTTAACTTAGGTAGATTGGGATAAAGGGTCCTACGGATGGCGCCAAATGTTAAGGTAAATTTACGTGAGCTTCTTGAGCTTGGTAAAAGAGACCTCAACCTTTATGAATATCTTGATCAGCTCGGTTCCTTTGGGAAATCTCCTTTGTATCCTAGCTGAAAATAAGAAAGAATACCGTTAGCTCATCCTAGAGTGTTAATCTGAGACCAACTACGGCGTAAGAGTAAGTATGGTGGTATGAGATAGTTACGGAGAATATATAAAACATGGTCCAGAGTAGGTGTTATATCTTCCGTCCTAGGGAAATGAGCTCCCTTCTTTATACTGTTTGGGATTCACTACATGACACAATAGTGGTGCTTTGCCTTGGTACAATTGTCGGCTACGTGTCGTTTTAAGGACAGTGGTCCTAAACAAGGATTGTACCTTTGTCAGACTGTCACCTAATACCGCTGCGCTAGGACGAGGCTGATGACTCCGAACCTGATATGTCCTTCGACATACCAGCCTCTTCGGAGTTCTTCTGGTGACTCCGGACCTGACGTGTCCTTCGACATGTCAGCCTTCTCCGGTAGTATTTGTCTGTCTT
Source organism: Tanacetum coccineum (assembly GCA_026074375.1). Classification (NCBI taxonomy): domain Eukaryota; kingdom Viridiplantae; phylum Streptophyta; class Magnoliopsida; order Asterales; family Asteraceae; genus Tanacetum; species Tanacetum coccineum. The sequence continues at coordinate 14,782 of BQNB010054212.1, read as the reverse complement.
GGCAGTGCTAGTTTGGCAGAGGTATTCAAGTTACATTTCTTCTTCGGATGTTCCGAGGAAGACTATACCTCCTCAATGGTTTTTAACTTTCTAGATGTGTTTTGATTTGTTTGTGTTTTTGGGGTTTTTACGAACACTAGTAAATGAATGTGTGGTACTTGATGATAGATCTTGATACAAAGGTTTTAGAAGAAATAGAGAAGATTAGGTGCGGAGGTTTGAGAGTGTGTCAAACATTTTGTTCGGTGTTTTTTTGGATCGTCATCCGCCCTTTATGTTTCTTCCTAACACCCGCAAAACCCGATGCCATTATTCGCACAATATGAAAAAAAGAAAAAAGAAGGTGTTAGTTGATTTGCTGGGAGGATTTTTTTAGTTATTGGGGTATTATCGGAAGATATTGAGTTAGAAGATTAATTAGTGTTATCGTAAACTTATTCTCGGCAAACGTGGTGGCCCTATGATATCTATCCCCATGTGTTTGCATGATAATTAATGCCATCGGTTTACAGTAATATAATAAACAAGTTAGGTTCACCCGCGCTCCGCTGCGGGATGTTTGGCGGCCGGTGTTTTTGGTTGGACGTGTTAGAAGGTATATTTTTGTAAAAAAAAAAATTAACGGTCGTTAAGTAACGACCGATTTCAAGCACTGTTTTGGTGCATTCTAAAAAAAACTAACGGTCGACCGCTAGTGGGGAAAGGGGTATTTTATAAAAAAAAATTAAAATGAGGGTAGTTTTCGTAATTTAACACATAGTGCGAGGGGGTATTTCGTAAATATTTGAGGGGCTATTTCGTAAATAAAAAAAGGAACGGGTCGGGCCGGACCGGGTCGGGTTGACCCGACAATACCGATAACTGAAAAAATGCGAGTGAATATTTTGGAAAAGAAAGCAAAAAAAACAATTAATTTTTTTTTAAAAATGTTCGGACCGGGTCGGGTAAACCCGGTGCATTTAATGCAACTTAATGCACCTGAAGCGCGTGGTTAATTCTATTGTTATTCATAAAAAAAACAGACCGATGACTCAAAAAGTGCGAAAGAGTATTTAAAAACAAAACAATTTTTTTTTCTAAAAAAAAAAAACCGATCGGACCGGGTAGGGTTGACCCGGCGTATTAAATGCACCCCGGTCAACCCGGTGCATTTAATGGACACTAAATGCAAAAGGCCATTTAATGCATGCGAGAGGGTATTCCGAGGAAAAAAAAGGAAAATTTTATTTTAGAGATTTTTTTTAAAAAAAAAGGAAAAAAAAATGGCGACCGCGCGTCGTTTTTTTTTTAACGGCAAAATTTTATAAACTAGCAAGGAGCTAGAAAAGAAATTACAAAGATATTAAATGCGGGTTTTTACAGCGCGAGAGGGTATTCCGAGGAAAAAAAAGGAAAGTTTTATTTTAAAAACTTTTTGAGAAAAAAAGGAAAAAAAACTGGTAAAAAAAACCAACTGTTAAAAAAAAATATTTCATAAAAAACAGATGATGACTCCAACAGTGCGAGAGGGTTTTTCCGTAGAAAAAAAAGGAAAATTTTATTTTAAAAAATTTTTTAGAAAAAAAAAGAACGGGACGATTAGCGGAGCGCGAGGTTTGAGGAAAACTTTAACGTTTTATTATAAAAAAACAGACTGATGGCTCAAACAGCGCGAGAGGGTATTCCAAGGAAAAAAAAAGAAAGTAAAAAAAAACCAAATGTAAAAAAAAAAAAAAAAAAAAAAAAAAAAAGGAAAAAACCCTCATTAAATGCCGGGTCAAAAACATTTAATGAGACCCGGTTATGGGTGGGTCGGGTCCCCCAGGAATTGTATTGTAGAGTAATATATAATATATATAATATATAATATTTGCCATTTTGTCCTCTTATAAATAACTCAATATGACGCTCAAATGCAATACAATCAAAATTATTTGAGAAAATGTTTTGCTAGATTTTTAGGATTTACAAAATTTTATTTCAACTTTTCAGTCAATTCCTTTTTAGTATATAACATGTTTCAAATCCGAATTTAGAGAAAGTAAAGAAAAAACTTTTTAAAAATGTTTACCTAAAAAAAAAAAATAATGGTTCTTTTTTTAAAAAAAAAATCATATTTTTGCTCACTTATTACACTACTCTTGTGAAGCTGCCTTGTTAGTGCAAATATTACGATATTTAATCTATACGATTTCTTTATGTTTTGGTGATAACAAACATGTAACTTGTAATACATAACGTAAAGTACGCAAGTTACTCGTAATCACAAATCATCAATGCATACATGCATCAACAACACTCGATGTCTCAAGTCTGCATCAACACCGACATTTGTTTGCACCCGACGTAAATCACGTAAGGTATGTACAAACAAATTAAACGTGTTGGAATGATCAAAGAAAAATAATTTTTTTTTCCTTAACCTTTAATTTCTACAAAGTATTTTTCACAAAAATAAATAAACACAAAATACTTTTTAATAAAAGAAATATTTTATTTAAATATAAAATTTGAAATCTGATTCTCCCCCCAAAATATAAACTTCTATACCAGATACAACATTCCCCACAAAAAGACAAAAAGGGGAGCGGAGTCTAGGCGGCGGCCCCCTTATATATAAGGGACCGCCGTTGACAGACTGACTGTTTTCAGCTCCTATAAATAATGGCATCACCTCAATATCCATTTGTACAACCCTTTTGCACGAATTTCTCTTAGTTCTTTCTCTCTCTAAATCTTACTAAATCTCTCTAAATCTTTGATCATTTAACTTGTTTAAATGTGATCCAATCTTCTATCTTTCCTTCTTCCCTCAAGTGCAAGAGAAGAACTTCGGTATTGTGTGTGTTCCAAGATCCGAAGTTATGTATCTAGTTAGTCCCTTTGTAATTTTGTTACATATAGATCGAGTCCATGCCTTCTGATCTTTAGTAGTGTGTGGATCCAAATGATGTATATATTTGGATGAGTTGATTGTGGGTTGGTTAGTATTTTAGGCCTTAAAATACATTGGTGAAGTGGTAGATTGGTTCTAGCTAAGATTATGACTCGACATCTAGCTTAGTATCGAAAAATAATGTAAGCGACGCGGTTTATGTGTTTAGGCCATAAAACACAAGGTTTGTTATGTTGGGCCATTATAAATTAACTGGTTTGTTGTACTCAAGAAGAACTCGACATCTAGCTTAGTGTCAGAAAATAATGTAAGCATTGGTATAAGGTTTTCTCCGCCGAAAGGGAGCTTGTTGATTAGTGAAGTAACTCTCGAGTTGGATACTCGAGGAGTGGAGTAGGGCGAAGAGGAGCTTCGTGACCAAACCACTATAAATCATCGTGTCGGTTTGCATTTCTTTTACCTTTCTCTTTTACTATGTCTTTAATTTACGCTTTACTTTTACATCTGGTATTGTGCTTATGATTGTTGTGGAACTGTTGTGTATGTTGTGTTAGTCATGGTTGTGTAGCTCTTTGTAGTAAACATTGTGAGTGTGGATATATTGGTAGAATATGTGCTAGTTATTGGAAATCCATTATCGACACTTCTCATATTGCGTCAAACTTGATTGGTGATTTGATACAAATAATCTAGTGCGAAAACCTCTTTTGGAGGCGGTCCCTTTAAATAGGGCGGCCCCCTTATGTACTGGGCGGCCCCCATACATTTATGGGACCGCCGGCAGAGTGATAAAATAATTTATACAAAAGATTTAAAGTTTTTAAGAGGAAACGTATTCACCCCCTCCCCCCTCTACGGTTTTCACAATTGGTATCAGAGTCACGTCGCTCTGTTTTCCAAAACAAATGGTTTTTAAAATTGAGTACGATCCATGTATCAAATTACCCATGAAGGGGGATTAAATATGAAAAGTGTTTTGTTGCTTGATTCGTATTAGTTTTGTTGTTAAATATACCTCGTATACTAGCTTGACTGAAAATATTCTCAAAAAGCTTGGAAGTATAAAATACGTCTTTGTAAGTCCTAGGAGTAAAAATGATGTCTAAAACACATGTTCTATGTGCTGGAACAACTCCCTGAAGTCCTACGTCTTTATATTAAGTTACCAATGATTTTATACGAAAAATGTATTTTGGGTCACTGGTGGCGGTCCCATAAATGTCTGGGCGGCCCCCAATCTATCTGGGGGTGTCACTTTTTATGGGGGCCGCCTTCGTTGTTCTGTTTTCAGCAGATTTGGCAAAAATTCGGAAAAATCATATAAATCAATCCGTAAAAGTCCGTAGATAGTCGTGCCACCGCCATTATTTAGATAATTGGTCTAGTTTTTTTTTCTATTTAATAAACTTCATGTCATTTATACAAACTAAAGTTATGTCAGAATGCAAATTTCACATAGTGGTCAAAAATTGTGATGTTTCGTTTTGGACATAAAACTTGTAGCTTAATCTTTTCCGTCAGTTCAAGGCACTCTAGTCAATGTATCTTTGAAAAATGGTGTATTTATCTTTTCAAAACATTCATCTTGATTAACTTTTGAAATGGGGAGGAAACTATTTTATTTTCAAATCAATAATCAAGCAGTATGTATACATCGTTATATATATACACAAAAACAACGACGAATATTCCTTATGTGTATGTTGTGTTATATGTGTTTATCTTTTGTTTCAACTTGGTTAGAGATATGTAATAATAATAATTACTATTGTAATTTATGCTAATTATATATCTAGACACATGTGCCATGTATACTATTTGTTTGTAACTAGTTTTTTGGATTTACTGCCTAATGGTATTACGCATAGGATTCTTGCGGTTAAGGTGTAAGAAATTGTTTGTGCATGGCATATAGGCATAGATCACTATATATAGCACGTGTGGTGGCTACATAAATCTTGTAGATCATTTTAGGTGTAGTAACTTATTAGGAATGAGAGGATTAATGGTTTTGTCAGGTGTGTGAAAATTAATGTCCTAGATATCATATGTTAAAACTTATCATTAAAATATTTCCAACACATTATCTCTCTTCCAACAAAATGTCTAAATATTTTCATCATCTTGCGTTGTTTGACCTCGGGTTGGTTAAACAAAATAAAAGATTGTATTAATATATTGGTAATTAAGTAAAAGAAAATATATTTTTTTTAAACTTTGTTTGTGCTTGCATTGTTCTAACACACACACATAATTATATTCTTTTTATAAACGTATAGTATTCTACAAAAGATGTGTGTGTATAAAAATGGTAAGGAGAATTAGTTTATATACTCATAAAACGTCAAAAAATATGCATGCTATACATATCAACAAATAGTTTTTTGCACAAGCATTTAAAAATTATTGGACAATCTTGAAGTAAGAAATTAACTTGTCATTATTCATCAACCTCACCTTACAACTAGTCTTAGGATTAGTGAAACACACTATGAAAATCTTTATTTGTCTTCTTTTAAAAGAGTGTTCGTGAGGGTCAAGAAAGATTTCGAATATATATCAACTCATTATTCAAACTATGATTGATGTTATTATCGAATCTAATTGACAAGATTTCGAGTATGGACAAGAAATCGGATTCTTATTTGTCTAGCTTTAAAGATTATATCAAAATATAATAAGATATTATTCTTTAAACACTCTCAATCTCACTCGATTGATGTGAAATACCGACATCCCTTTCCAAGATGATTAGAATATGCATGCGGATCTAATCACTACTTGTGTAGATGATGTCATATTGAGTCTACTTGTCCAATAGTTGTGTTCCAAATATATGCATAAAATACACAATGAAGTAGGATTGACGACTTGAATGTTTTGTCCAAAATATTCAAATAATTTACCTTGCAATGCAATTGGTAAAGTCGTCATCTCGAAAAGCCAAAACATGAGCAATGCACAACCTACGTATCCTTTGCTAAACAATTCAAAAGCACAACTCAAAACTCAATCTATCTTCTCATCAATCTTCTCGTACTTTACCAAATAAGCATAATATTTCTTCTTCACCAAATGAGAACCATTTAACCATCTAAGGTTAGGATTAGGAAGAATTGAACATGTTTCACAAACCATTTTTGTGCTTTCTTTCATTAGGTGATCGTAAAACAGCACCACTATCCCCCCCCCCTCCCCGCCCCCATCCCCCTGAAGAGATTTTATTCTAAGATAATCAATCTATTATTCATCTAATTACAAATTTGGAATATGAACATGAAATCGAGATTATGATTTATCTAGATCACGGAAATATCAATCAAATGACCGTAGATATTTTCCGAGTCTACATGTTTAACCATCCTCGGTTATTAAATGAAATCACGAAGTCGATTGTAAGACAACACGATTAGTCATCAAATTGTAACTCACACTTGCAATAAAGATGTCTCATTGAGCCTAAAGTGTTCAAATGTTTATGTTATTAGCTATGGTCAAATTATGCATGCTAAACTTAACACACTCTAAGTAGGATTGACGACTTATGAATTTCATCCGGGAAACTCATAAATACTCCATCTTGCTAAGCAAGTCTTGGATGGTCATTTTGAAACACAATAACAAGAACCCTTAATAACTTATATAAGTTTCTCTTAATAACCAAATGTCAACACCATCTCCTAAATAATGGAAAAATAATCCTTGCCCAAATTTTCCACCTCCACGGATCAATGGATCCTTCGTCCTAGATTCATCCTCGGTTTAGGTTGATCCGCCCTATGACATTAGATTTAAACATCTTCCTCTTGCCAATCTCTTGCTTAAAAGTCTAACATACATGTAACTAAACTTTAGTTAATCATCATTATTTATATAAAGAAACATTCACAAGATCTATTGAGGTAACAAGTTGACCATTAAGAACCGTTATCCACTCCCTAGGATAGACAACCTGTTTGATCAACTTCAAGGATCACAATACTTCTCTAAGATAGATCTTAGGTCTAAATACCGCCAGCTGAGAGTGCATGAGGATGACATTCCAAAGACTGCGTTAGAACTCGTTATGGACATTTTGAGTTCACAGTAATGCCCTTTGGTTTGACTAACGCACCAACGGTATTTATGGATCTAATGAACCGAGTGTGTCAGCTTTTCTAGACAAGTTTTTGATAGTGTTCATTGATGACATCTTGATTTACACTAAGACCCAGGAAGAGCATGAAGTGCACCTAGGGCTAGTCTTATAATTGCTCAAGGAAGAGAAATTGTATGCTAAGTTTTTTAAGTGCGAATTCTGGTTGCGAGAAGTATAGTTTCTTGGTCACGTGATTAATGAAGATGGTATCTATGTAGACCCTAGTAAGTGTCACACCCCCAAAATCGGACGGCAGCGGAATAGTAACATTGGGGTGCGACTTCAAGGCACAAGGGACAAGTCACAGAAAACGACCTCAAAAGAGACGTTTAAATAAATTTCACATTCGTTATATTAAAATCAGAGTTTACAAAGGATCCCATTTATAATGCAATAGAAACATTTTGTTTATTTTAAAACGTTTGTCGAATGGTATACAAGTTATTAAGCCTTCAAAAATATATCCGCGCGACTCGAATGCTCCCAATGCTCAGCTAGCAAAATAATAACCTGAGAAAATACACGCAAAAACGTCAACAATAATGTTGGTGAATTCATAGGTTTAAGTAAAAAGCAGTATTGAAATAATTTAAGAAATATTTCAGAAGAAAAGCAGCGTTACAACATTTAAAAGTGTTATTTCCGAAATCCATCCGAAATCCAAGTAGTAATTCAGTAAATCAAGAAGTATTTAAAAGTGGACCACAAGACTTAGGTAATGGTGGACTAAGTACGTATTCCGAAGTCCAAAACAAATAATAGCAGACTATGTACGTATTCCATAGTCCAAAATAGGTAAGGTAGACAAGAGAAACACATTCATCATGTCCAACACTTTGTATTATTGCACTAAGCTCATGACCCCGAAGCCTTAACTAGATTTTTGCCCCAATCGGAATATAGGATTGCTGCCCAACACCCGGACACCTCTCAATGTTAAATGCACCTTGATCAAACTAGTGACCCAAGGAAAGGTGGGGATTGTCAGTCCCGATAGATCTATCCACAACACTCGCGCTTACTACAATAGCAATTAACGGTTCATGATAAATAGGGACTTCACGGCAATAAGGTAACTTAGGCATTAATAATCAGGCAGTAATCTGGATAGCATACACTTTGTAAACACTTGTGTCCGTAGTAAAACAATCATGTCTAAAATTCATGGTTTCAAATATAGGTATTCACGATCTCAAATCATGTAGTAAACAAATCAAGCTTTAGTAAAAATAATCATGTAACGCTTACGTATGGAAATCAATAAGTTTATGTAGTAAAATAAGCACGTATTCTCACCCCGAAAACAGTTTATGAAAAACATTAAAAGAGAAAAGGTGGGGCTATGAACTCACAAAGTATTGAAAGGTAATTGTACTGTAGTAAAATATACAAGTTTGTAAACGAGCATGTATTCCCCTCGCGGGTTTATAAAACATTGAAAAGATTGAAATGAGAGACTATGAACTCACCTCAGCAAACGGTGAATCGGTAATCAACGAGGAGAATAAAGTAACCGAACGACTCTAACCACGACCTAATTATAAGACGCGCTTTAGAACGAGAAGTAAATCACGAAACGTTGTACATAACGTTTATAATAGAAATAGACATCCATATGTGTTTGTGCTTTACTTTATTTTACAAAAATGTGTCTTTACGAACTCATTAGGTTTATATAAATGTTACGTCATTCTTACGAAAAGTTGCCATTTTCAGAAAGTTACTATTTATAAAAGTTTTCCGTTTTCAGAGTCCCGACACCCCGAACGTTAACGTTGCCTAATAATAATAGTTGTTAAGTCCATTTCACGCCTAGACGCTCGAAGGTATATTAAACGTCTAAGTTTCCTTTTTTTGTCTAAAGTGACTTCACGTTTATTACAAACTTTCTATTTTTAGAAACATCAAACGCCTTTCCGAAAATATGTTCATGACAATTCTAATGTTTCTAGTTAATACATAAGTGTCGTTATATGTTTCGCCAATGTTTTTAATGCTCAAACAACCCCGAAAATATCCGAAAACCCGTTTTAGAAATCCAAACAGCAAGCACTTTTTAGTGTATTTCACAAAAATCAATTTTTCCGATTTGTGGTAAAAATATCTCATTTTTTACTTTTAAGCTAAACGGTTCGCGACTTTATAGTAAAATCTCATTCCGGACAACTTTCATGTTTTATACTTGAGCCGATTCGGAGCAGAAGGATTCCGAATCGCCCGATTTAGCTGCTGATCTGGTCATTCCATTTTTGCCGAAAAATATTTTGAGTTTCATTTGGTCATAACTAGATCATTTTAAGTCTGATTTTAACGTTCTATATATCGAAACGACCGGGGAATCATATAATACCATATTCTTAGACTTTTAACACCTTAAGACATTTTTTTATCATCCCGTATCCCACTTTTTATTTTCAGACAGATTGCATATTTCATCAAATCACTTTCAAAACCCAATTTCACTTCACTTAGTACCTATCTAATATAATCCTCATCCAATACTAATCCAACATCAAATCCACACTTACAACTATTCTAATCTCATCCTCATCATTGTTGCAACACCACAACATCAACTCTCCCCGGCCTTTAATCACAATAGTATTTAAAGAAATAAGACTCAGTAACTTTCTCACTTATTCATTTCTTTTTGAAAAACAACACAAACACATGGATTTAAACCAAAAGTATAAGAAAATCAAGGAATCAAAAAGAGGTTTCGGATAAGCTACAAATGATGATGAATAAGCTAGTAAATCATTAAATTTACAAGGTGGTGGACGAAATCTTGAAAAATCTCGCACACACGAAAGAAAACGGTGGTGGCCGGCGGTGGGCAGGCCAAACGGCGACGAGGTAGGCGGTGGCGACCGACGATTGGCGACGGTGGTGGTGGTTCCGGGTATGCCTAAACGTATTTTATTGCGAAACGTAATCACTTTACGCAACCAATAAAATAAAATATAAAAAGTTGATTATTACTTTCGTAAAAATAATATATTGCTTGCTTGACGAAAACTTTAATTCGTTTGGTGTCTGTTACGTTAATTGTTGATTTTTAGTTTACGCGATTTAATTATATATAATAAGAATTAAAAGTAAACGCGTACGAAAAAAAAATAAAATAAATGGTGAAATTATGACGAAATAAATGGCATCATAAAATGACCTGAAAATACGGAATGTTACAGTAGACTTGAAGCTGTTAAGATTGACAATCCCCTAGTAACTCCGGTCTGAGTTTGTTCGTTTTTAGGATTGGAGGGTTTACCGTTGGTTCATAGAGATATTTTCTAAGATTGCTAAGTCCCTGACCATTTTGACTCAAAAGAGTAAGATGTTTGATTGGGGTGAGGAACAAGAAAGGGCATTTAAAACTTTGAAGGACAAGTTGTGTAATGCGCCTGTTCTAGCTATCCCTGATGGACCGGGAGATTTTGTGGTATATTGTGATGCGTTTAGCTTAGGATTAGTTTGTATGTTGATTCAAAGAGCTAAGGTGATAGCTTATGCATCTAGGTAGTTGAAAATCCATGAGAAGAATTACACCACCCATGATTTGGAACTAGGTGCAGTGGTGTTTTGTTGCACTTAAGAACTTTGAGACAATATTTGTATTAGACAAAGAGTGCCCTATATAAGCCGGATCATAGGAGTCTCTAACATATCTTTAGTCAAAAGGAACTAAACATGTGACAATGTCGCTGGATAAAGCTTTTTAGTGATTATGACTGCGAAATTCGCTACCACCCTAGTAAGGCGAATGTAGTAGCCGATGCACTAAGTAGTAAAGAGAGGGTAAAACCTAAGAAAGTTCGAGCTATGAATATGAACCTTCAGTCAAGCATTAAGGATAGGATACTAGCGGCTCAAGAGGAGGCGTCTGATGAATCCGCGAGGTTACAGAAAGGGTTAGATGAGATGACAGAGCATAGAAGTGATGGAGCATTGTATTACCTGGATAGAATATGGGTCCCTTTGAAGGGTGATGTGAGAACCCTAATAATAGATGAAGCCCATAAGTCGAAGTACTATGTACACCCAGGAGCTGATAAGATGTATTCTGACCTTAAAGATAGGTATTGGTGGTCGGGTGACAGCTTCTCTTTTATATAGGTACATCTCACGTACCTCTTGGGACGCCCATCTTGCTAGGCCCCCCGTTGTATCTTCGCTCAGAACCACATTATTATTAGTGAAATCGCCCATAAGTCGACCAGTACTTTGTCACAACCCAGGAGCTGATCAGGATACTGTATTCTGGTACTTAAAAGTTGGTATTGGTGGTCGGGTTAGACAGCTTCCGCCTTTTTATATTGGTAAATTTAAATAATTTGATATATTATAAATATAGCAACTTAATAACCTAAAAGATCAATTCTAGCTTGCCCTTGAAAAGTTTAAAAGAAAGACAATCAATAAAATCCGAGGAGTATGATATTCCCGGGTCGTTTATCCCCAACGAGGCTGGACTTGAAAATCGGTACAGTCAGAAAAGTTAGAATTTGAATGTATTAACTGATTAAGGGATATCGATTAGAAAGCTCAAATTTTGTAATAATATGCAAAAAACGATTTAAGAAAAATCCTAATAAATTATGGAAATAAAACTAAAAAACGAGAGTAGAGCCCGAACAAGGGTTGTCATAAAAACCTAAAATTCTTAAAAATTAACCCTACAAAGATTTTTTTTACTTCTAATCTACTCTATGTGACTAAAAATGAAGAATAAAAAAGACTAGACTAAAATGAGAAAACAAAAACGGGGTCGAAACCCATTCTTTCAAAAGTAAAATTTTACAAAAATGACCCTACGAAAGATTTTGCACTTAGTCTTCATCAAGTTGAAGACGATAAAATAAAATTTTCTAAAAAAGAAAAATATTTTTTTGATTTTTATTTAATTTATTATAATTAAAAAACAGTTTAAAGGAAAATAAATGATAAAAAATATCATCCGATTAGAAACAAATTTCTGTAAAAAATTTAGGAATAATAACGGTTGGTAAATATAAGTTCTTGAAAAATCATAAAACTGGAAAAAAAAACCAGGCGTTATAAAAAGCTGTTATAGCTGAAAACAGCTTATGAGGGCTATGATGCTAACAAGGCTCTATAAAAGAATTAATAATACAACTCACTACAGATGAGCTATTGTAGCACAACGGTAGTGAGTGTGTTATAAAATATGTGTTGGTTGATGGGGGTTTTGAAGGGTCCGAGTTCGAGTCTTGCTCACTCGGGGTCTCCCCTAATCCCAACACTTTTATTTCTCATTTTTTTACAACTTTTTGAAAAAGCTAACAATAAGCAACTAAATAAGAAAAAGAATTTCTTTTAACTTGCAAATAAGCACGAAATAAGCAAAACAAGATGGCAGTTAAGCTAAATTTACACTAAGTCCTAAGGTTCACTACACTAGCTTAACTGTTTGGCTATTTTAGGCAAATAAGCAAATGAAAACTTAGTATAAGCTAAGGCAGACAATAAGCAATATCTAATAAGCACTTAAGAAACATATAATCAGCAATCTCTAAAACAAGCTAGAAATGGCAGATAAGCTGAAAAGAACTACTAAACACTTAAATATACTAAAAAGGAATAGTACGCTTAAATAGAAGCTACTAACTAAAAACAATGAGCTAAAATGGGCTTAATCTACTCTAAAAAGCTAAGCTAATCCTAAATAAGCAGAAATAATAAGCTAATAAGCTTCAATAAGCAAAAATACTTTAATAGTACTAACTTGGAGTTAGTACTATTAGGTAAAAAGCCCAAAAGGCCTTTTCTTAGCTTAAAAATAAGCTACCTAGAGGGACTTTTGGCTTTCTGGCTTATAGGAGTTATAAGAGCGATTATAGGCTTTCTAGAAAGCAAAAGTAAACACACTCAAAGTTACTTATAAACTAAGCAAGACGAAAGGGTGTGAGAAAAACAGGTGCTCGCACAGGGGACCTCGTTCTTGGTTTTCTTTCAGGAGTATCAAATGGCAATGCAAGCCTATTATAACAAGTCAAAATAATGCTCATTCTGAAAACTAAGCACTCAAACAGGATAAAATTACCTACTAAAACCTACTTTGTGTGAAGAAAATTCAAACCCTTAAAACACACTCATAGCTTATCTTGATTAGCAATTAAAAAAATGAACTTTTTTTTTATGAAAATTATGACTTTGACAAGTTTTACTTTAAACACAAATGCAAATGCCAATACATACTTCTCACTTATTTTCTATCGCATATAAGACTAAAAGGACATGTCGTTTTACACAACAAAAGTGTTTAATGATTTATAAACAAATAAGCTAAATAAACCTCTTAAAAATTCAATCAGATTCAAGCCTACCTATTAGCACAAGATACTTAAAACTGAAATTACTAAATCCTAACAAACCACTTTACTAATCCGCTTAAGACCACTTAAATTGACTAGTTGAAAGTGACTAAAGGAACCCCAACCCCTTATCTTATCCATTCTGACCATTTTGGGGGCTTGACCCCAACACCCCTTAAAATTAGAAGTTCAGTTTGTTGGAACTATTTTAAAGATTTTTAAGCTAAGGGTTTTGATAAAAACAGTTGAATTAATACATAGGATTTGTTACGCAAAAAATAATATCAAAAATTCACACGCTTCGAATAAGCACTGAAACTAGAATATAAGCAAATGATATAGATTTAAGGCCAATATTGACAGACTTAACATTCACAATTGGAATAACAAGGACAAAATACAGCATGTAAAGCAAAACACCAAACAGCATAAAGAACTTTAAATAAGCCGCAACAAGCATTAAAAAGCACTAAGATAAGCCCAATGAACAGTAACTTAAGCTAGTAACTAAGCTCTAGTTGCTACGTAATATAGCAAATATGTAAATAAGGACTCTAAATACCTCTTGCTCAATAAAACATAGGGTGATAAAAGTCTGTCTACAAGCTCTAGCATGGTATAAACAAGCGTAGTAGGGTCTTATATGCACTTCCATTGCTGCTACTTATCTTTCCTAATATTTGCTGAGTAATTTTGAGGGGGAATTTTTTTTTGTTTGTCTTAACACTTTTTTATACTTAAGTCTTCTCTTTAGTTAAAATTTTTATCAAGGAGTAGTTAAATTAGAGTTATATGAGCTTTTAGAACATAAGTTAACACTTAAATTTCAATAGAACTTAAAACAGAATTTTAAAAATCAAAGCTGAATTTCATTAAACTTATAACAAAAACATTACACTAAAAAGTAAAAGTGAATTAAAAACTAAGCTAGGTTAAAAACTATATATCTTAAAAACTAACTGCCTCAACAGGATTACAAGATGGCCTATTTATATTAGGCTAATGAACATTCTAGGTCTTCTTTCTTGTCTCTTCCTCTTGTGTTTGTTTGCTGAGTAGCTCATGTAGTGTGTTTCTTTGGTGAGGAGAAGCTCAACATCATCCTGGCCATTCATCTTGAGCGGTGCTCAATCCAAGTCATCACGACCATTGATTTTTCTTGCCCAATGAACATCAAATGGATTGCCAACATGTCCTTGTTGGTTTGTGAGGTTGGGAAGGGTGGTGGTGATGTTTTTGGCCGTTTATGAACAATGGTCAAGGAGGGGGACAAGGAAGCGTAAACAGTGGGGTTTAGTTTTGGCGGGAAAATTTGTTATAACGGGAGTGTGGGGAAAGGTTTGTAGAGTTGGCAAAACAAGCCCTCCAAGGTTGATAGTTAAATTGCAACTTAAGTCCATGTGGTGTGAAAACTTTGGGGGATGGCAGAAATAG
>BQNB010054211.1:0-39642 GCA_026074375.1 Tanacetum coccineum | reverse complement strand
AAAAATGAAATGGACAGAGTCTCCCCTAGGAAAAACGCAATAAGGGTCTTCAATTAGGCAAAACGCAACCTTTCATAAACCAAAACGCAGAGCCAAAACGCAGGAACCAAAACGCAGGAACCAAAACGCAATAGGCAAAACGCAGGACCAAAACGCAATAGGCAAAACGCAGAGGCAAAACACAGAGCCTAATAAGACAAAACGCAGTACATTATCCTTCACAAAACGACAAACCGCAGTACTTTCTCTGACAAATCGCAGGAAGCAAAACGCAACCCGCAAGCAAAACGCAACCAAGAACACCCTTCATATAGACCAAACGCAGCCAAGAAAAAATCTTCAAACTTTCTTGTAAGCCACGAAATGATGTTAAAACTACCAAGTAATGATGCAAGGGATAGTTCTAAGCCCGAAAGTACAAGTCTTTAACATCTTTAACCACAAACAAAGATCAAATCTTGATTTTTTTCTTGATATATTTTTCAAACAAAAAAAATAAAAACAACACCACGAATACATTACACCCCTTGTTAGCTCTGATGCCAATTGTAGATTATAAATGACATACAAGAACAAGGATTAAAACAAATCTGGAGGTTGGATAAAGTGAAATAAATGAATAGCCATTTTATAAGAATTGAAAGGTTAAAGAGATGGGAAGAGTGTGGAGGGGGTATTTACACTTTTACAAAAGTAAACTTCACCCCTCCATGGAAGTATGGAGGGGGTATTTATAGTCCTAGTGCCACATAACTATCGTAACTAGTCATTATTAGTCCCTATGTGACACGCTATAAATAAACTAATATAATTCCGTGTTTGTCATCATATTTTAAGGCTAACACCTTCTATGCAACTTTTTCTTCTCTTTGTTTCAGCCAAATTTGTCTTTGTTTCGCTCCATAAAACTTTACCACAAAGAAGCATATAAACCCAGAAATAAGCTCTCGAAATAAGTTGTTTAAGCAACCACACAACGTTCTTGTTTCTTGACTTTTTAAACCATAGGAAAGAAAACCAAACCAAGAAGCTTTGTAAAAATCTAGACAATAAGCTCGTAAAAGCAGTTTTGACACAACAAATAAGCTTTAATTTAAGTATTGTTAAGCATATGAAAATGAAAAAAAATGGAGACGATAAACAATGTTTTGAGTTCCTAAAACACAAGAAAACTGATATGAAAAAAAACACAAGAAAACGAAACTTAATTTTGTATTCCTAAAGGACAAAGAAGTTTTCTTCTCCTAAATGACAAAAAAACACTTATATTTTAATTCCTAAATAGCAACTGTTTTAAAGACGTAAAAAACAAAACGTAATAGATTTTTAGACGAAAGATGAAGCTCACAAAAACCACAACAAAACACTAAAGATTTTATTGCCCCAAGATTAAACCATGGCGAATGATACCAATTGTAGAATTTCTATTTCACACAAAGATAGAACTAGAGAGAGAAACTAGAGAGAGAAAGTAAAAGGAAGAAACACATAGAAAAACACGCTAAATGTGTGTGTAAAATGATTCAACCAACACCCTCTCCATGTGTGGAGAGGGCTTTTATACAAAAGATAAACCGGGCTTTCCATGGGTTTCTATGCTTTGGCCCGGTTAGCTTACTAAATAATACTTTGTGGACTACGAGCTAGAAACGTAAAATACGTGGAGTGACCGATCCTTTTTTGGATTCCCAACACTACCGTCAGGAAACCTGCAAGTATAGGTTAGTGATAATCATACATAGACGAAAGTGTCTTTGTCACTTCATCGAATACGGCTATAATAACCACGGTTCCCCATTAATCAGTATAAATACTGCTTGTGATCAGGTAGAATTCATAAAAATCTCCTTGACAAGGTTTCGCAGTTGTACTAGCTGTTCTTGTTACCGGAGCGTCTCAAAGTACACGATAAGAGTGAATCAGATAGTTACTATCTTTCTGATTGAGTCGTCAATTCATATACTAGACCAAAATCGATATCCAGTTGACACAAGCTTGATTCATTTAGAATCTCGCAAGTCATCTACCAAGAGCTTGTTTGATGTTGGCTTAAGAAGGATTTCCATCATCACTGTGAATACTAAAGAGTATCACTCTGATATTCTAGCAATTATCACAAGGATAATGCGTAGGACTTATTGATACCAAATGTTGTATAATGATGTATGACATTTTGTATATTAGAATTTGTGTCCTAGTGAGATTTTTGATGGATCTCGTTAGCTCTAGACTCTATAAGTGCACATTTGTTATTTGGTAATCGGAGGAGGGAGCGGACTGCCACCTTTTCAATATCAACGATCTCGGAATAAGAAAGTCGATAGAAACGTGTTGATCTCCGTGAGAAATGAAACAAAAATCTTTTAAGAGATTCTGAGTGGCTAAGGAGGGTTTTGCATTGCATCACTGGGTCCATAATGTCAGTCTTTAATATCAGAATCATCTTTGAGATTACTGATAGATTATGTATTGACCCGGTTTCTGCCGAAGGTTATATGGAGGGCTTTTTTCTTTTCACCCTTTATCCGTACAATTCTTTTTCATTCTTCAACCCCTTCAGTGCTTACCGAGACTTCAAAACTAGTACCTTGTTGGGTTTGTTCTAGAACTAGCTCCATCTCAGTAAACACTATTCCCTTATTCTTACTTTACTCCTTTTTTCAATCATACCTAGGACTTCTACTCTATCTAATGGAGTGTTCCTGGGTAGATCCCTCCGATTCTGGCTGGATCATAGAACGAATATACCTAACCTTAACCGCCTTATAACTCCTTAAGAAAAGTAGTCTTGGCTTATTTCGAGTGGTCCACACCGGTTGAACAAGAAAGGAGACACAACTCCTAATATTATGGATCTGTGTTCTTGTTTGTATTGCAAAAAGACAAGTCGTACATTTGTTGTCCTTGTGAAGGCGAGTTAACAAGCTCACTAGAAGGCGAGTTAACAACCCTAGGCTAAGGCGAGTTAACAACCTCATGGGCCAAGGCGAGTTAACACCAGACCCAACCGAGTTAACTCGGTAATTACCGAGTTGACTAGGTCAACCCCGTGAGTCAGTCAACCGAGTCAACGATTAAAGAATAGAACTTGTAAAGATGATTAACTGAATCGATCAAACAACAATTTCAGCCATCACCAACATTTAACAACATCACAGCCAACATCAACACCATCGTTACAAATCCAATTATAACAAATCCATGATTCTAATCCTATATCCCATCGTCACAAATCCCATCTCCTTCATCAACTCAACTCGAAACATAAATGAAAAATACAATGAACCAATGGACCTCAGATTTGTGTTTATTTGTCATCATTTTTAGACTAAACACATATCATCATTGATCCTTGTAGGTTATTCAACCTCTTTCAATATTCGAATTAAAGAAAGACTATTAACAATTATGTTATAGTCAGCCTTTGTTTCGTTTAGACTCAAGACAATTAATGAAAATTAAGAACCTACCCGAGACCCACAAGGGATCTTGAAGCCGAAGATGATATAATCAAAGAAGATTCGTGGTTTAATTCTGCTTGTGCTGATGGTTATACTCGAATATCAAGCACAACTAAAGGATTAAATTAGGTTCTGTGTGTCTTAAGGAATGATTGTAAAGAAAAGGGAGGTTGTGTTCTTATTTGTGTGTGAAGGAGAGATTTGGGAAGTGTGACTTCACACATTTATGTGTGTGTAAGTAAGGTTAGGTTAATGGAGTGAAGTTAGGGATTCTTTGTCTTATATATCTATAACCCTAATTCAGTATTTTGACTGAGCTGGTATTTTTTGATAGGCTGCGTGTTATGTTTCTTTATGGGGCTATAAGGTGTTGGGCTTATGGCTGCCGAGTTCATGTTCTTTTGGTGATTGGGCCGATTATGGAAACTAACAACCATGGGGTTAAACTTGATTTATACACATAGATGGATTGTTGTTCATGGGCTGCATATGATAATAAAGACTGGGCCGAAAATGGTATTGTAGGAGGGTTAAGTTTTTTATTATTGGGCTATTATATTTAAGTGGCCCGCTAAGTATGGACTCGCGTTATCAGATTAAGCCGGGTATTAAACATTCTATTATCGGGTAATGTAAATGTGATCGGGTTTTATTACTTGGACGGCCGTACTTATGTTATATTTATTGAGCCGATATTCGTTAATCATCAAATATCATGAACAACAACACAACAAACACAATACATTACACCAAAAATGATCCTTATCAAAATTCACCTTCATTCATAATGGCTAGTATTGAATTTAATGACTACGAGTTTCTTTTCCGATGTTATTTATTTGGAATTGAAGTAATATTTAACGGAGAGTGTACTTATTTTGTCTTCGGTTCTTTCTTTCTCCACAACGAATATGACTTGTGTTAGTGACGACGACTTGAATATCTAGTTGCTTTTGTGATTCTTTCTACCTATACCCACAAACTAGCTATCACTTTAAGGAGTTACATTATAGTACTCAGTGTCTCACGTAGTTGAGGAGATTTCAAGTGGTGATGTATTTTTTATATACTTTTGGGTGATTATATGGTACTCAGAGATTTGCCTCTGCATTGTTCCTTCATCACACGGATTGTACAAGATTAAGTCACAAGTCGGGGATTGTTGCTTCATTCTCGGGTTTGTTTCATCGGATTGTCTCCATTAGTGGTCATTAGTATTAGCCGACATAATAGATAAGGGGGTTTAGTTCGAGTTGATTAGGAGAGATTTGTAAAGAGAGTACCGACATCTTCTTACAAAGTATTGCTTATGCAATCACAGGCTATGAAGCTAAGTAAGCAGTTCCAGTTGACATATGATGTACACATGTGTAGGATGATTCCTCAGTTAGTCATCATCCTGAAGAGAGAAATGTATACATCTGGTACTTAGTTGTTTTTTATGTTACCGTTTTGATGTTACAGTTTCGACTACATAGAGGGATAAATTGCTTACACTCGGGACCTTACGTTACATTCGGAGACTTAGTTGTCTTTGGTGATAGCAATTAATCTTCATGCTCCAGGGAGAAAAGTCAGTTTCTGGTCGTAAATTGATTTTGTGCTACGTTTCGTACTCGTAAAAGGATAAACAGTTGTACTATCATGATTGAATGCTTCCATAATGAGTTCGAGTTAATATACATTCTCCTCTCACTACTAGATTTTTCAACAAGAGAAATGTGACTTTTGAGTTGACTGGAGAGTTGTATACCAGAACGATGGCACTAATTCTTATCATCTACAGGATTTTGTTTTTGGGAGGAGTTAAGATAAACCTACTAGTTCATGTTAGGGATTAAAAACTCAACTAATACTAGACAAGAAGTTCAAGCATAATTCTCACATCAAAGCTAAAGTATTATCAATGAGAGATATTCAAGATGACAAATGAAAGCAGATTCAGAAGACTTCGACATGACGCAATAAGTGCGAAGAAAGAGGAAGCTAGTTCCAGGCATGTAGCAATTCAGCACTTCGAGATGACAAAAAGTCGTCGTGGAAAGAAGCCTTTAAACTTAAGACTGTCAAAAGTATAGCAAAATCTAATCAAGACCTGAGATCATCTAGCTAAAGGGAAGAACACAAAAAAAAAAGGAAAGAGAAAACTGCTAAGTCATCTAGCATAATGTTTTACAATATTCGAACTCTGCAGCTGAAGAAATAAATCTAGAGTAGCATCAAGGAGATACAAGATTATTGAAGACAAACATCTGCAAAGAGGAATACTTACGTCATTCTAAAATTCTAACTTTATTTTTGCAGTGATAAGAAACACATTGTAACCATTCTACGTGTGACACCATCTAGAGGGACTTGTTAGCCTTCACTATTTTAGTGAAGCTAATGTCTTATACAAGCCGATGATATTGGACTAGCAATAGATCGACTAGCAACCAAACAGGTCTATTATTAGTAAATCAAGGTATATAGCTTTTGTGTTAAGGCTAAAAAATACCAGCCTCATAATGACTCTCTATAGCGGGTTTAGTTGAATAATTGTGGTAAAACTTTGCTTTCTCTTCTAATAAACACATAGTTCATTCCCTATCTGCAACTCTACTTTCGTACTAATCTAGACAAAAAAACAACAACCTGAGTTGGCGTTCCCGTAACGATCAACTTCCCAATCATCCCATACTTTACATACTTTTACAAGACAAGTGGCGATATCTACCACTTTATACAATACTCTACATCGTTGACTTATAAGACGTATCAACGAATAATCGATCCTTCATAAAATTCCTTTGGTATAAGCTTTTGCAAAACAATTATCTTCAAACATTCCTCCTATTTTTTGTTGCGATTTTTCTAATTTTTTTGATTTTTTTACACTATACTACGAAACTCGGTGTAATTTCACCATCTTCACGATCATAATAACTCCGGATAATTTCTTCGATAATTCTTCATTCTTCAGACGTACCAATAATTGCGTTGGTAGTAAAAATACATGAGTTTTGACTACTTTATACATTCCCATTTGCAATGTGCAAATTTTTTCCCAACCGTACCAAAGATAGAAAATTAACACAAGACTCAGGAAATACATACTTTACACCTTAAGCAACTAGCAACTGATAAATGGACATAATCTAACAGGGTAGGCTAAGGTGTAAAGGTGTAACGAAACAGATACTTGGTGTAATTCCTAAAGGATTGGCTCTACAGGTTTTTCTAGGGGTATCTTAATCTTAAGATGAGAGTAAACAAAGGGTTTATACGGGGATTTAACTAGGTAGTTAATAAAACAACATATAAAGGCTTTTTGAGTGAAATCCTAAAAATTTACTAATTTAAACAAGTTACTCCATTTAAATCCACAATACTCATTATTGTGGTCTCGAATAGATATATCAAGCCAAGTTCTAAAGTCTACAACATCACCGACACACTCTTATTTTTGTGGAATTTGGGTAAACATTTGGAAACGGATAAGGTTAAATCCTCACAGTATCTAATAAAGGTTATTGTGTGTGGGTTATGTAACAAGTAATTTCACAAAAGTATGCTTGATTTTTTTTTAAATTTAAGCATAACTTAAGCATTTTAGTGTGAAAAATAGGAGAAGTATCATTCTAATTCCCATCCCCCTACTTGAATTATACAACGTCCTCATTGTATAGACAAAACATTAAATATGGGAATTAAAAAGAATTAGAATGAGAAACTCCCCTGGTATTTTGCTCGGTAGATTCTCCATGTTGAGTTTATGAGCAAGGATGTGTGTTGTAAATGTGTCTGAATGCCAACATGACTACAATCACACATGGGACTCCAGATGATTGATACTTCACCAACTTCGTCGATTTCTTTGCAGCGAGGTCTTGTGCAAAATATAGGAAAAACATGCATTCCTATCTTGGTACCTACGGTTAATTTAAACTAAACTAAATACTAAATACGAGTCAGTCTGTTGAATACGTCGTATCATATACATGAATATGTTGTATTGACAGAACTGACAATAATGTTTTTAAAGTGCATAAAAATAAAGGACTGATAACGTCCAGACATTCAATACGCTGTATGGTATGGAGCGGATACGCCGTATTGATGTCTGGGAAGACAGACTGGATAAAAATAAATAACAATCTGGGTTATCTCATGGGAAGCACTTTTTTTACAGCGAAGTCTTCAAGTTAGACTTTTTCCTTCCTTCTTTTACGTTGTATCTTGTTCAAACTCTACTACTTCTTTATCTTCTGCATCAGTATGTTCATCATGGTATTTTTTTAACCTTTGTCCGTTGACTTTGAAGCTGATTTTGTTTTTATCGACAATTTCTATGGTTCCATACGGATACACAATCTTTACCATATTTGGCCCGTACAACCTTGATTTGAGCTTACCCGGATGCATCTTTAATCTAGAGTTAAATAGCAATAACTTGTCTCCTACTTTGAAGTTCTTATCCCCATGAAGCCTAGAGTCGTGCCATTTCTTAGTTCTTTCTTTGTAGATCCGGGTGTTTTCATACGCCCCATCTCTAAATTCTATCAATTTATTGAGTTTCATGAAACAATTCTTTGCTGCAGCTGTGAGATCGATATTACATTGTTTTAGTGCCCAATATGCTTTATTTTCGATCTCCACAGGCAGGTGACAAGCTTTTCCATAAACCAATCTAAAGGGGGTGCATCCAGTAGGTGTTTTGTAGGCGGTTTTGAATGCCCATAATGCATCATCAAGCTTTTTGGACCAATTCTTTAGATTGTATCCAACCGATCTTTCCAAGATACGTTTAATAGCTCTATTGGTCACCTCGATTTGCCCATTAGTTTGAGGGTGATATGCTGTTGATAACTTATGTGTTACTCCATATTTTTGCAAGGATTTCTCAAGTTGAGAGTTACAAAAATGTGTACCCTAATCACTAATTAAAGCTTTAGGAACTCCAAATCTTATAAATAGCCTTCTTAAAAACTTAATCACAACGCAAGCATCGTTTGTAGGAAGTGCTTGAGCTTCGACCTGTTTTGATACATAATCCACTGCTACCAATATGTATTTGTTTCCTTTCGAGTTAGGAAAGGGCCCCATAAAGTCTAGCCCTTATATGTCAAACACTCACAAACCTGAATATTGTTCTGAGGCATCTCACTTCTTGATGATATGTTTTCAGATCTTTGACATGCATCACATCTCATTATGTAACCTTTAGCATCTTTAAAGATGCTAGGCCAAAAGAATCATGCTTCATAGACTTTCCTTCCAGTAATTGATGCACTATGATGACCCCTAGTTGGTCCAGAATGACAATGTACCAAGATTTCATGAATTTCGTCTCCAGCAACGCATCGTCTCATTATATTATCCAGGCATAGCTTGAATACGTACGGTTCATCCTAAAAATAATTTTTCACTTGAGAGAAAAATCTTTTTTTTAGGTGTCTAATTTGGAGGCATAATCTTTCCAACGATATAATTAACATAATCAGCATACCATGGTTCGTCCTCATTTAACTCGGTTTTCAATATCAATTTCCTCTTCCGTTCATGTTATCAAGTTTGGGTTCTCAAGTCTTGACAAATGATCCGCAACTAAGTTCTCTGCCCCTTTTTTATCTTTAATCTCAATGTCAAACCCTTGAAGAAGCAGAACCCACCTTATAAGCCTTGGTTTGGCATCCTGTTTGCTAAACAAATTCTTCAAAGCTGAATGATCAGTATAGACTATGGTTTTTGATAAGATAAGATACAGGCAAAATTTATCAAAAGAGAAAACTACTGCAAGAAGTTCTTTTTCAGTGGTGGTCTAATGCTCTTGGGCATTATTCAAAGTTTTGCTGGCATAATAGATTGGTTTAAATTTCCACGTCTCTATTCGTTGTCCTAACACAACTCCAATAGCGAAGTCACTAGCGTCGCACATTAATTCAAAGGGCACGTTCTAATCGGGATATATTATGATAGGTGCAGTGGTTAGTTTTTCTTTCAAAATGTTAAACGCCTTTTTGCAATCATCAGAAAAATCAAATTTCGTGTCTTTCATTAAAAGCTGGGTCATTGGTTTAGAAATCATGGAAAAATCTTTTATGAACCTTTGGTAAAATCCAGCATGCCCTAGAAATCTTCTCACCACTTTCATGTTTGTTGGGTATAGCAATTTAGCTATCACATCGATTTTAGATCTATCAACCTCAATTCCAGCCCCATAAATTTTGTGTCCTAAAACTATCCCTTCTTTTACCATAAAATGACATTTTTCCCAATTCAGCACAATGTTGGTTTCTTCACATCTAGCAAGCATCCTGACTAAATTAGCTAGACAACAATCAAAAGAGTTACCGAATACTGAGAAGTCGTCCATGAATACTTCCATAAAGTCTTCCACCATGTCATGGAAAATTTCCGTCATGCATCTTTAAAAAGTAGCCGGTGCGTTACATAATCCAAACGACATTCGTCGGTAAGCAAAAGTCTCATAAGGATAAGTTGTTGGGAATTTTAGAATTCATGAAGGACTGACATGATAAAGAATTAAATGCTGGAAGATTTGCTAAAGATAAGCATTAAAAAGTCAAATGTTTAGTTTCCATATAATTAAATGTTTAGTTTCCTTGTACAATTAAATGTCTTTTATGAGCATTTAATTAATCTTTTATGAGCATTTAATTAGATGGTCAAAGCATCTAATTAGCTTCCTTTGTAAGCCTTGTAACCTCTATTATATAAAGAGGGGTAGGGGTCTTAGTTTAGGGCACCTTTTCCTTCACTCACATACACACGTGTAGTTTACACACATCTCCACCATTGTTGTAGCTTCAAGGTTGTAAAACCCCATCACTATTTTAGAGTGATCGTATTAATATATTGAGGCTTGTTTTGTTTACTTGTTCTTATAAGATATAAAGACTAGTTTCCGCATAGTCTTTGTATTGATCATTGCTTCAATGATCAATACAAAGACTATGCGGAAACTAGTCTTTATATCTTATAAGAACAAGTAAACAAAACAAGCCTCAATATATTAATACGATCACTCTAAAATAGTGATGGGGTTTTACAACCTTGAAGCTACAACAATGGTGGAAATGTGTGTAAACTACACGTGTGTATGTGAGTGAAGGAAAAGGTGTCCTAAACTAAGACCCCTACCCCTCTTTATATAATAGAGGTTACAAGGCTTACAAAGGAAGTTAATTAAATGCTTTGACCATCTAATTAAATGCTCCTAGACAACAATCAAAAGAGTTACCGAATACCAAAAAGTCATCCATGAATACTTCCATAAAGTCTTCCACCATGTCGTGGAAAATCATCGTCATGCATCTTTGAAAAGTAGCCGGTGCGTTACATAATCTAAACGGCATTCGTCGGTAAGCAAAAGTCCCATAAGTACAAGTGAACATAGTTTTTTCTTGGTCTTCAGGTGCGATTGAAATTTGGAAGAATCCTGAGAAACCATCAAGAAAACCAGAATATTCATTCCCACATAAACGCTCTAACATTTGATCAATAAAAGGGAGAGGGAAATGATCCTTTCGAGTCGCATCGTTGAGTTTACGATATTGTCATTCAGAACTACCATCGTTCCTTCTTTCTTTGGAACCACATGGATAGGGCTCACCCACGAACTATCCAAGATTGGGTAAATCAGACCTGAATCAAGTAGCTTCACAATCTCGTTTTTCACCACGTCTTGGACTTTGGGATTTAAACGCCTTTGGGGTTGAATGACCGGTTTATAGTTATCTTTCATTAGAATCTTGTACATGCAGTATGATGGACTGATTCCTTTGTTGTTTGACATTTTCTAGACAATTGCCCCCTTACATTTCTCTAATACATGCAAAAGTAACATTTTCTCCTTTTCGGACAATTCAGATGAAATAATTATGGGAAAAGATTTGTCTCCATATAGGTATGCGTATTACAAGTGTTGAGGCAAAATTTTCAGCTCATGTTTCTTCTCATCGATTTCGTTAGCGCTAGCCGAATAAAGTTGTTCCCTCTCAACATTATTGGGTTCTGCCATTTTCTGCGCAACTGGATACGGCGTATTGATAGCTTCGATATGCCGTATTGAATTAGAGTCATCAGAAGCTTCGTATTCATAACTTTAAAGGTCTGATTCTTCAATTGATTTCTCTAGCCCTTTTAATAAAAATGAATCAGTCGTATCATTTGCCAGTAATTCTTGGGCCTCTGCGTTGATTGCATCGTCCAAGTCATCAACCCCATAGCATTCATCATCTTAGGCTGGTGATCTCTTAATTGATTGGTCCATGTCGAAGATTACTTCATCGTCCCCTACCTTTAGTGTTATCTTTTTTTTAAACACGTCTATCATAGCTCGAGCAGTTGCCAAAAATGGTCTTCCTAAGATTATAGGTGATATCATCAAATAACGTCACATTTTTCCATCAATTATCCCATACATTTTACCAACTTTTATATGATTATTGCAAGATATTGGTACTTAATTGCTTAAAGTTTATGATTGCAGTAATTATGGAGTAACTTGTGAAGACGAAGCTAAAAGGCGCAATTTTGGAGCTAAAACAAAGACATTTGAAGAAAACTGTTATCTACTACTATACGCCGTATCCAACAAAGAAGATACGGTATATCAGCGGCAGCTCATCACAAGAATACGCGTAAAAGATCAATTCCCTGTTTGGCGTATCACTCATCACCTATACGTCGTAAGCACAGCTTGGTATTCAGTCAATTATATGCCAATTAATGTGATTGATGGTAAATTAATTCTTGGAGTGATTTGATCTTTCGCGAAACTCCAAGGAAATTAAACCCTTATGCCGCGTATTACCTCTCTCTATTTGGTGTATCCAGGCTTTATTTTTTAGACAGATAACATGCGTTAGACTTCAAAAATGAGTTTCTGTGTGCAAAATTTGCAATTCTTATACCATACTCTATGAAGTCGAATTTGCCAAGATATTATTAGAGCAAGCCAAGGTCAAGCACCAACCATAATTCCATAGAAGACATCATGTAATTCTTATTTTCTTAATCATTCGATTTATAATTGTTTGATCGCGTTTGTAAAATAACAATGATTGTGGGCTAATACCCTCGGGTATTAGCTATATTAATAAAGATTATAATGTTTGATTTGTTTTAATCTGGCTTGCTTAATTTATCATTGTTGTTTAATTATGTTTATCGCCTTATACTTGTTTATGTGCTTGTACATGCGACCTATCATTCAACTAGTTTAGTGAGACTTAACTAGTAATCTAGATGCCAGGATATCTCTCCATGCTGTGTTTTGTATGCCCGGGCCAATAGGATCACAAATGACAACCCTCTGTCCTTGCCTTTGATTTTCGAGCGTGTTGGGACCGGAGGGGTACTCGAATAATTGTTCAGCAATCTGTTCTTAAATATTGGTAATGATTAGGGGTGGTGAACTATCGGCATTTAAAACTACATCAAGCAAGAGTGGGTTAAGTCCTGATGGGCTTAGGGTATTAAGAGGATCACCACTGCTTTAATTTCCTATGATAGATTATAATTAGACTAAAGGATGCTTTATGCGGATGCGTTAATCGTGACAGGATTGTTCGTATCTAGGTCTTAGGAAGAAGAAAACATGCCTTTAGTTTACAATGATATTGCCGCCCTCAAAAAATAAGTAGCCATTGCACTAAACAAACAAACCAGCTTGTAATTGGATTTAACCATGGTTAATTAGTTTTTCTATTATTGGGTTGTATTCTCTTTTTATCTTGTGATATTTGTTTTTGAGTGTTTATTGTGTTTTGATATTAATCTTTGTCACCACCATAAACTTGTGCTAGTTATCAGGCTGAAAACCCCCCATTTACTCTAGTAAAATATGATATAGCATAGTTTAGCCAGTAATAATTTAGACTAATCTAGATAGATTGATTACTGATAGAATATTTTTAACTTCTCGATCTTAGTGTTCGACACCCTACTTACGCGAAGACTACATCATTAACTGGGTACTTGCCTATTAAAGTGTTGTCTTTAGGTTTGTCGGCTAAATATAAATGTAAAACTTGATAATCACTAAATATACACCACACGATGACACATCAAGTTTTTGGCGCCGCTGTCAGGGAGTGAATAGTTTAATCTTTATTCTTATTAGTGTTTCTAACCTTTAACTTATTTAGTGTAAATTAATTAATTTAATTCTGACTGCTAATTATTTAGTTTAATTGTGTGTTTAATTAATTGCATTATTTAATTGTATTTTAAATAGTATTATGTTCGGACTGATCACTTGATACGGCGTATCCACCAGTTGGATGCGGCGTATCTAACCTTCTACTCAGGACTGCGTATTATTTTTACAGTCTAAACGGCGTATCTGTTCCTAAAACGATTCGGCGTATTCTGTGAACTCAATACGGCGTACTGTTATTCAACAGACACATACGGTGTATTCTGATCAATAGAATACGCCGTATCAATCAATTGATACAAACAACAGTTTGAAAAACATCGCGTTTAATCTCCTATATCCTACTAACATTTTCCTCCATTTTTGAGAAAGTGGTGATTGTTGGTTACAACTCAGGGTGATGGCAAACTTCGATGACACAAAGAATGGGAATGGAGAGCATACTAACTCACCGATGATCACAAATTCCAAACTAGAAATCGGTGATGAATTTTTGAAAATATTACAGGACAACGCCTTTAATGGCATGGACAGAGGGGACGTTATCGACCACATTGCAAAGGTGCTTGAAATTACCGAATGGATTAAGATACCTAATGTGGAAAAAAATGTACTACGATTACACGTCTTCTCAAAATCACTCAGTGGAAATGCCAAGAAATGGTAGAACAATGAAATAAATGGAACAACTATTACCTGAGGTGAACTGAACGATAAATTTTTTTATAAATATTACCTATTGTCCCATACTTTCAATAGCAAAATCCCTGATGACCTAGACAACAGAACAGATTACTTTGAATTTATATATTAGCTGGCATCAAAGTTTGACAACTATTGGTAGATTGATAAAAATACCAAAAATAGGCTATGGGAATTTTATGTGAATGAACGTACTAAAGGAACAATTGGCAACCTCGACGAATACAAAGAACCGTGCGAGGAAAACACTAAAAAGACATGTTTGGATACATTTTATAAGCCCTATTTAGACGCACAGGAAGCAAACGACATCTACGAAGTTATTGATAGGGAATATTCTCCGATACCAATCCCTGCTCACCGCGACATCGACAACCCAGACGAGCTATGCAGAACTGAAGAATTCACAGTCGTACGACATTCGTTAGGCAATGATGAAGAATTCGTTACTGTAGGTCCAAGCAAAATTAGTATTGTTGAAAGAACTCATGGCAGTATGTCTTGCATCTACCACGAACTCTTCAACAGAAAATATCATGGATGGGAGGTAACACGGACCAAATGATGAAGAAAAAGGTCAAACTTAACGACCGGCTGAAACAAAAGAGCTTCCCGAGAGACAACCCGGTTATTTTTAAATTGTTTGTTTCACTTTAATTGTTTAAATTTTAATTATTATTGAGTCTGTCTTCCCAAACATGACATACGGCGTATCAAACCCCTTTGGATACGGCGTATGTATGTTTGGACGTTATCAGTATTTTTAAATTCCAGTATTTAATTTCTAGCATTTAAATTGTTTTGCAGGATTACATATGGCGTATCCTAGGGTTTGGGATACGGCGTATTATAAC
Organism: Tanacetum coccineum; assembly: GCA_026074375.1. Classification (NCBI taxonomy): domain Eukaryota; kingdom Viridiplantae; phylum Streptophyta; class Magnoliopsida; order Asterales; family Asteraceae; genus Tanacetum; species Tanacetum coccineum. The sequence goes on along the minus strand of BQNB010054211.1, from coordinate 24,460 downwards.
CTGTACAGTTGTATGTTTAATTGTTTGCCTGTATTGTAGGATAGCGGAAGTACAAATTGCATGAACGTCTTCTAATTTTCATGCAGGACCTTGCTAAAACGAAATTGACTTAACGGTATACTCTAAAAAAAAGCCACGTGTTGAACTCTCATGGGCAATCTGAAGCCCTCTTCAACATATATTTTGCTCAAACACTCAAAATGGAGAACCATCCGGAGCAAACTATCAGGGGAGTTTCCTCGTTCTAATTCTTTTTCCCATATTATTTAAATATTTTATCTATACAACGAGGACGTTGTATAATTTAATTGAGGGGATGAAGAATTAGAACGTACTTGTCCTTATTTTTCACAAATATGCTTAAAAAATTAAAAAAAAATTTAGCATACTTTTTGTGAAAAATCACTAGTTACATTACCTAGCGCACTATAACCCTTAATGCCAATTTGTGAAAATTAAGCCTATCCGTTTCCAATTGCTTACCAAAATTCCACAAAAAAATGAGTGTGTCGATGATGTAGTGGACTTTAGAACTTGGCCTGGTACATCACTCGAGACCTCAACAATGAGTACTATGGATTTAGATGAAGTAACATGCTTGACTGGTAGATTTCTAGGATTAAACCAAAAAGCCTACATGTTGTAATATTAACTAACTACATTGGTTAGTTAATCTCAGTGTAACCCTTTTTCTTACTCTCACTTTTAGAGTAAAGATACCCCTAGAACAACCTGCTGAGTCATTCCTTTCTTTTTCCACACCAATTAAAATTGTTTCGTTTCACCTTTGCACCTTAGCCTACCGTGTAGATTAAAGCATATTTTAATCAATGTTGCTAGTTGCTTTCGTGTAAAGTCTTGTAGTTCCTGCGTCAAAGTGAAATTTCTCTATCTCTGTAAAGGTCGGGAAAATTGCATAATGCAATGGGAATATTTTGTAGCTCGTGTATTTTACTACTCTCGTGATTATATATTATGTCCGAAGAAGAAAAATTAAAAGGAAGAATCAACTGGACAAATGATGATAGTGAAGACGGTGAATTACACCGAGATTTATGATGTATTATTGGCAAGCAAAAAAAATAGTTGGAAAAAAAGATAGTCGGTTCATTGAGCTTATACCGAATAAATTATTTGAAAGGATCGATTATTCGTTGATACGTGTGAAAATCAACGATGTAAAGTATTGTAAAAAGTGGCCAATATCACCACTTATTTTGTAAAAGTATGTAAAGTTCGAGATGTAAGGGAAGTTGACCGTTATGGGAACGCCAACTTAGGTTGTCTTTGTCATTTCTATGATCGAGGCATTTGTTCATATGTTCGAGTCCTTGTCATGGAACGATCAAGGAAAAGTTACTAGCAACCGCACCCTATTTGTTGGCTTTAATCTATTTGTTTTGTTTATTTTATTTAACAACCATTTTACTTCCCTTTTCTGATAACTAACCTTAGGATCTACTCGAATGAGGATGTGTACAAGCATGGATGTCTATTCCATCATTATGGCCATGTATGCATGTCTCAGCTGCCTTGTTTGACGACAACCTTCGGTGAAAGTCAGAAACTCCATACCCTGTATCATTCTTCATCCTAAAATAAGAATGATTAAACCCAAGCCTATTAATAAATACCCAATTTACCTTTTGACTTGTTACTCCTTAGCTCTAGAGGTAGAGATGTGTATCCTTGCCAAGCCTATGATACGAAGCTAATCACGATCGAGCAAATGAGTGTACTACTTAAATATTACACCCTAGATTAGTTAAGTGATCTGAGTGTTTTCATTCCATATTTCGTGAGGAGCTTGGTTTTGTATAGGAGGTTAGAACAGAAAAAGTGCTTAACGGAAAAATCCTTAACCTCGGTTAGGATACATTTTAAAAAACCTTTCTAAAGTCTACTTGAGGACAAATAGGATTCAAGTGGGGGGATATTTGATATCATCAAATAACGTCACATTTTACCATCATTTATCCCATACATTTTACCTACTTTTATATAATTATTACAAGATATTGGTACTTAATTGCTTAAAGTTTATGATTGCAGTAATTATGCAGTAACTTGTGAAGACGAAGCTAAAAGGCGCAATTCTGGGACTAAAACAAAGACAATTGAAGAAAATTGTTATCTGCTACTATACGCTGTATCCAGCAAAGAAGATACATCATATTAGCGCCAGCTCATCACAAGAATACGCGTAATAATCAATGCCCGATCCGGCATATCACTCTTCACCTATATGCCGTATGCACAGCTGGTCACCAGTCAAAGATACAAAGTTAATGTTATTGATGGCAATTAATCTTGATTGATTTGATCTTATCGCAAACTCCAAGGAAATTAACCCTATACGCCATATTCACGTCTCTCTATACGGCGTATCCAGGCTATTTTCAAACACTATAAATACAAGACTCAAAAATGAGTTTCAGTGTGTAAAAATTACATTCTCTATACCATACACTCTAAAGTTGAATTTTCCAAGATATTAGAAGCAGCCAAGGTCAAGCACCAACCATAATTCCATAGAAGACATCGTGTAATTCTTACTTTCTTAATCATTCGATTTCTAATTGTTTGATTACGTTTGTAAAATAACAATGATTGTGGGCTAATACCCTCAAGTATTAGCCATGTTAATGAAGATTATAATGTTTGGTTTGTTTTAATCCAGCTTGCTTAATTTATCGTTGTTGTTTAATTATGTTTATCACCTTATACTTGTTTATTTTCTTGTACATGCGACCTATCATTCAACTGGGTCTAGTGAGACTTAAACAGTAATCTAGATGTCGGGATAGCTCTCCATGTTGTATTTTGTATGCCCGGACCAATAGGATCACGAATGACACCTTGTCCTTACCCTTTGTTTATGAGCTTAGTTGGATCAGCATGTGACCCGATAATTGTTCAACCAATATTGTTCTTAATTAATTGGTATTGATTTTGGTGGTGGACTACCGATGTATAAAACAACATCAAGTAATAAGTGGGTAAAGTCTCGATGGGCTAGGGTATTAACAGGATCACCACTACTTTAATTCCCTATAAATGATTATAATTAGACTAATGGATGCTTTATGCGGATGCGTTAATCGTGACAGGATTGTTCGTATCTAGGTCTTAGGATGAAGAACCGCCTAAGTCTTAAGAATGACATGTCGCCTTGAAATAAGTAGCCATTACACTAAACAAACAAATCAACATTTAATCGAATTTAACAAGGTTAATACAGTTTTCTATTATTTGGCTTGAACCGCTTCTTTATCTTGTGATTATTTGCTTTAGTGTTTATTATGTTTAGAATTAACTTTTGTCACCACTAAACCTATGCCAGTCTCTCAAGTTGAAAACCCCCCCTTTTACCTCTAGTAAATATGTATAGCATAGGTTTAGCCTGTAATTAGACTAATATAGATAGACTAAAATACTGATAGAATATTAGGTTAACTCTCGCTCTTAGTGTTCGACACCCTACTTACCGTGAAGCTACATCTTGACCGGGTACACTGCCCGTTAAAGTGTTGTCTTTAGGTTTGTCGGCTAAATATAAATGTAAAACTTGATAATCACTAAATATACACCACACGACGTGTAACACCCTTATAAAATCACAACAACGCAACGGAATACCACTTTGGGGTGCTACTTCATAGTATAAAGTACAAGTTACAGAAAACGACCTTAAAAGAGACGTTAATAAAATGTCACATTCGATTAAAATTTCAGAGTAAAATCAGGTCCCAATAATTTATAATTTAACAAGATTACAAGATTTCAAACGTGAATCATTTTGTATATTTGAAGTTAAAAAGTTATCGAATGTGAAGAAAACTGAGTCCTTGAGTTTTGTTGATATCCACGAATCTCGAATGCTCCCAATGCTCAGCTAATAAGATATAACCTGAGAAAATACATGCAAAAATGTCAACAATAATGTTGGTGAATTCATAGGTTTAAGTAAAAACAGTATTGAAATAAATCAAGTAATATTTCAGTAAGAAAAGTAGCGTTACAACATTTAAAAGAATTGTTGTCGAAATCCAAGTAGTAATTTAATAAATCAAGTATGCTTAGTAGTGGACCACAAGGTATAAGATCAGCCAACGACAATGCAACGAATGCAGTGTCAAGTAACAGAATTATCGCATTGAGCTCGTGACAACCGATCCCTTTGACGAGAAAATATAGTTTGCCCCAAAAGATTAGGTATTATTGCTATATACCTACTTCTCAGAGTAATATATCCGTTGAAAAGTGGGTGTTCCAAAAGGATACAAACCCCGGACGGGGAGTCACCCCATAGTACTATTTATTACACTAGCGTCTACCCATCACAGGTAGTTAACGTTTCATGATATTAGGGTCTTTAGCAATAGGTACTCCTACGATAATTCACAATAACGGGTCAAGAATACCCTTCAAGCACTTGTGTCCAATTTAAAACAGGTATATGTTCAAAACTCACGGTTTTGTAAATAGATAACAATGCTTTCAAATCATTTAGTAAGCAATTTAAGCTTTAATAAATTCAATGGTAAACAACCATGTATCAAACATGTATTAGAAATCATGTGAAAAGCAAGTAAAATCTTTAGTAAAAACATTCATGTAACGCTTATGAAATTGGAATCAATAATTTTGCTTAGTAAAACAAGCATGTATTCTCACCCCGAAAATAGTTATGGAAACCATTAAAGAAGAAAAGATGGGGCTATGAACTCACCGAGGAGTTATGAAGACCAGAAGTAGATGAATCATCGGACGAGCGAGAAGCGTCAAATCACAACCTAAAAGATGTGACACGACTTAGAATGATAAAGAAGATCGAAACGTTAAAATAACCTCACATTATCACGGAAATTTTCCGAGATATGCATGCCCTTGCATTATCCTTAAAACCTGAATTAATTTTATCCAAAACTTGGTAACAACCCATCCCCACACTACCAACCTATAACCACCTAACACCAACTTCAACCAACATCAACAACACATATTCATCCCCAAAACAACACCCTCCCCCTTCTACCCCCCTAATCATCCTAAAACTACCCTAAACCCCTCCACACACAAACCCACACCCCTCACCCCTTCATCTTCAAACCCATCCCTCACCAACCTAACTAAACCTCCCCCAACATCAAAAACACCCCCCAAAACCCCCACCCCCTTCCCATCTAAAAACCACACCACCCACCCCCCCCCCTCCCTAACTCATCCAAACAACACACAACCTTAAAATTCCCCACCCAACACAAACACCACTCTAACCTAATCAACCCTCTCTCTCCCATCAAAATAATACACTATAAAACCCCATAAAACCCCCCCCCCCCAAACTATCCCCAATCCTAACCCACCCAAAAACCCCTACTAACCTCCATCACTAAAACTACCCACCCTTACCATACCACCCCACCACTTCTTCTCACTTCACACACCCCAAACCTCCCCCCATACAAATCCCATCAAAACCCCCCCCCAAACCCCACCAACCCTCCCAAAACTTTCCCCCCTAAATCATCCCCCAACCCCCCCCCACAAACACATTTCTACATCCTCCTACCACAAAAAACCCCCCCCCTCCCCCACCAAAATTACAAACCCCCCCCCTATCACTCACAACCCTATCCACCACAATTATCCTAAATAAACCTCATACAACCACCATCTCAAGTCCAAACAAACCACACAAAAACTCAACAACCCACTCTAAACCCAATAAAACCCCCACCCTCATAACCACTCAAATCATAACTACACTTAACCCCCTTCCCAACCCCACCCCACCACCTCCATCTAATACCCCACCACCCCCAATACCCCAACCTCAACCTCCAACACACACCCCCCCCAAACCAAACAACCCCCTCAACCCTCCCCCCTAAAAATCCACACCCATAAAATCACCATTACACCCCCCACTACCCACCCCCACCAATCACACCCCACAACCCAACACCCACCACCCCCCAACAAACCCCAATCACATCCAACCCCCAAACCACCACCCACACACCCCCAACCACCCATCATAACCAGTAACCCCACCCCCCACCACCCCCCCCAAACCTCCCCATCCAACAAACCCTCATCCCACCACCCTCACCATCCAACCCCTCCCCACTACCCCTCCCCCAACCCCATCATTCCCCCTCTTCCACCCCTCCCCCCACTCCATTCCCTCCCCACCCCCCCCCACCCCCCAATTTAATATAACCAATCATCCCATCTCCCCCCTCTTTCCCCCCCCTCAAACCAACAATCAAAATATCAAACCCACTATAATCCCCAAAACAACACCCCCACAATCACCCAATCCAATCCCACAATAAAACCACCTCACCAACACCATTAAACAACCCACCCATCCAAAAAAACACCAATCATCATCATCCAAACCATTTCACTCTAGCATTTTTAAACATACTTCCTTCACAACTCTACTTCACTCCTATATACAATACAAAAATTTAATGTTAATATGACTCATTATGTGCTCAATTATCATAGTATCTCTGAATGTCTCCACTCTAATCTTGGTCTCCTCCTCGTCTTTCACCCAACAAAATTAACCACCTCAGATAAACAATGTAATTATAGATCAAAATAAAGAATGAATATTACCATTTTGTAATTATCACAAACATACCCACCCCCTTTTACTCTGATCAATACCCCTTCTTTAATACACCCTTCTAAAATGTGTTCATATATTTACCAAATATACACCATCTGTGAAATCTTAACCAATATTGATATGGTATATATATAACAAGTGTCAAGCTCTCCACCTTTGTCCTATCATATCTTCTTTCTTCTATAAACTACCAAAAACAAATCAACTATAAGCACGTTCCACAAGTCACACGAGAAACCACTCTCATACGAAATCAGATATCCGCGCTGTCCCAGTACTCCCGAAGAATCCTCCACCTTAAGTTCGAACACACCCCTAACCTAACCCCCTACAAACCCCATCCTAACCACGCTCAAATTGTCGCTCAACAACATTATTATACTCATTCACCCCCTCAAACCTTCTAAACAAAACAAAATCACTACTTCGCCACAAACAACAATACTCGATAGTGAAGGTAGTCACCCTCCTTGCCTCGATAAAACATACACACCCCCATACGAATCTGTAACCCCCAAACTTTGTAAAAACACCTATCTTCCACGATTGTATGTGACCTACACAAAACACTTCGCTGTAGATACACTCTAGTATATTATTTATTGTACGTCGTTCAGATACGAGATTAGATTAAGAAATCTTTATTGCTATTTGTGTGTTCCTAGTAACTCTGTGTGGGATCTGAGTGCCTAGTGTAAAGATTGTAATACATAGAATTTAATTCAGATGCTAAATTCGTTTAATATAAAATGTGTAATAAATTTATGCATTATTTGTAATGTGGTTTTTTAAATGAGTATTATGTTCTGACTGATACAGTCTGATACTGCGTATTCCCACAGTGGATTCGGCGTAATCCTAACATGTTTTGTTCAGGACGCAACGTGAGTATTTTTGCGAGTAGATAAACGGCGTAGTCTGTTCGTCCTAAAACAATATGAGGAGTGATTTCGTTTAGGAGCGTATCTGTCGTATTGTTCTATGAAGTCAACAACACATACGGTGTATTTTGCTCCACAGTATACGGGCGGTATTTGTCATCTGATTACGCAGGTGGAAAGCAGGAGTGAGCTAAGATTGCTTTTTCGTGTATAATTTATGTATTCCTTTTGAATTGTAAGAGCGCAGATTCGTAATGATTGATTCTCTGTTTCAGGTTAGTGTGCATGACACACGGAGGTTCCAACTAGAGGAACTACTGTTACACGCGTGTTTGGAAAACGCGAAACAGGAGTACTTCGCAGTCTATAGAAGGAAGCTTTTTTTATCACACCAAGCTTCGTGGAATCAAAATTCACCAGATTTCGATCATTTTAGAAATCGAAGAGAATATCGATTTGAAGTGAGTTTTAGAATAATGACGGAAACAAGGAGCAATTCATGAGTAAACCCTATGGAGATACAGATCGGCGTTGCTGGCCTAAGATTGACGCTAAAGCCCACTTTGGAACTGAAGCGGCAATTCTCAAAGAACTTCGTGACTAAGTACTAGAGAGTGGTTCGAAGTGTGTGTGTATGAAGACTGAATAGTCATATCGTAAATAATGGTTGTAGATGAATGTTGTAACGTTAGTTTTACTATTCGAGACAATGACTCAAGGATGCTGTTAATTTTGCTTCGTGCCTTGTCGCGGTGTTCCAGATAATTTGTGTAAGGCGGTCTCAAGGCCGTTGGCATAGAAATGTGTACCTGTGTGTGGTGCGATTCACAAGCTAGGAGTCCTAATAAACGAGGTGTTGTTTTAAAGTATCATAATCGTCGCACTCTGTGCACGTACCTACAAAGAAAAAGGAGGAAGCGTTGTGTGAATGTTGTGTCTGAAGTAGTGTTAACCGATGAAGCCGTTTTTTGTAACAGTAAATGGAATTAGATGAGAGAAAGAGATGATTGATTGTAGATCCTCAAGAGAATTACCGTAAACTGACATGCGGAGGTTGGTTTGTTTGTTTTACAATGGGGCTCGATTTTCCATAGAGTCCTTGTCTCAAGACGGTGCCATCTCCAACCGTAAGTACTTGCGTATGTTAGATGCTAAAGTGGCCATCTAAGAAATGGCCGAATACTCTCAGAAATGGCACGATGGAACATCTTCAAAAAGCAGGAGTACTAAAACTTCTGACAGGCTGGCTGCTATCCAAGCCCAACTCAACAGTCTCGGCAGATAAATAAAAAAGGTTAATGAAAAAGTGTATGCTGCTCAGGTCGGATGCAAACTCTGCAAGGGACCTCATTATACAAAAGATTGTCCACTTAAGGAAGAAGAGAAGACTTTAGAAGAAGCTTATTACACACAGTTTGGTACACCCTTCCAACCCCCCCACCCCCCCCCCCCCCCCCCCTGGAGGACCAATACCAGAGCGGCAGGCAGGGGGGGGGGGGGGGGGGTTTCAATAGCGCAAACAATGGAAATTCTCCATAACCCTGCTCGAAAGGAGTAAACTATGGAAGAACTACATCTCCAAATTTATGACCGAATAAGCTAAGAGGCATGAAGAGAACTCGAACATCATCAAAGAAATTGGGCTATAAGAAATAAAGGAGAATCAATTAAAACCTTGGAACTACAAATCGGACAGATGAGTAAAGTATTGCAAGAAAGAGGTTTTGGAAGTCTTCCCAGCTCTACGGAAACAAATCCAAAATACCAAGTGAAATCGATCTCGACTGCTACAGCTGATTTATCTGAGATATGCCGTATGGAAAAGAGGCGATACGTCGTATTCGGTACCAACAAAACACCGATTCTATTTTCTCGAAACAGTCCCCTTCCATGGCTATACATAACTACTGCTGTGATGATTTGAAGGAGGCACATGACGTGAAGATTATGGATGCTATTGATCACAACCTGCCTCAGAAATAAAAAGATCCAGGGAACTTTACATTACCTTGTTTTAGTAATAACGGTTGTTTGATTAAAGCCTTGTTGACTAGGTGCCAGTATGAGATGTTATGCCATTTTCTACCTATACCAACCTCGGTCTAGGAGTTTTGTATCAACTGGTTGACCATGAATTGCCGATAGGACCATAAAACAAACCTAGGGGTTGTAGCTGAGAACGTGCTAGTTAGATTGCAAATTTCAATTTTCCCCGTTGCCTTTTTCATCTTGGACATACCCGAGGTGCGATGTCCCTATGATCCTGGACGACCATTCCTGTCCACTTGCGCCAGTGTGTACTCAAATATCGATGTATTTAAAAGAAAGTTACTCTCAGGGTGGGTGAAGAGAAAGAGAACTGTTTCATAAGAGTATCTGAAGCTCGCCGTCTTAGTCAGTGCATTAAAAGTGTCTTTATGCGATTAATAAGTGTGGAGGGAAGAAAGGGTGCAATAGGAGGACAAGAAAGCTAAAGACGAGAAGAGTGCTTCGCTGGGGGACTGAGTGTCTGCTATTGTATTGGTTTAAGAATTGTTTGTCTCATTTTAAAAGGTGCTGTGTTGTAAATTGTAAGATTAATGTATAGTTGGTCTTCCGCAGGACGGTTACAGTGCGCGTATATGCGACTCGTCTTAGGATACGGCGTATGTATGTCTGGACGTTATCTGTAATTTTTTCCAGTATTTAATTTCCAACATTTAAATTGTTTTCATAGGATTACATACGGCGTATCCTAGGGTTTAGGATACGGCGTATTGTAACCTGTACAATTGTGTGTTTAATTGTTTGCCTGTATCTCGCTAAGATAGCAAAGTATTAATTGCACGAACGTTCTTCTAAAATTTCAAGCAGGACCTTGTGCAGACATATCGACTTAATGGTTACTCTGAAAAATTACACACTGTTGCTGAACTCTCACTGGCATTCTGAAGCCCTCATCATACACAGACGAATTTTTTGCTAAATACTCAAATGGAGACAATCCGGAGCAAACTATTCAGGGGAGTTTCCTCAATTATAATTTCTTTTTCCCATATTATTAAAAAATGTATATATACAACGAGGACGTTGTATAATTTAAGTGCAGGGATGGAGAATTAGAACATACTTGTCCTTATTTTCACAAATATGCTTAAAATGCTTAAAATGGATCAAATTAAAAAATATATAGCACACTTTTTGTGAAAAATCACTAGTTACATTACCTAGCGTACTTTAACCCTTAATGCCAAATTTTGAGAATTAAGCCTATCCGTTTCCAATGCTTTACAAAAATTTCATTAAAAAATTATGAGTGTGGGTTCGGTGATGTAGTGGACTTTAGAACTTGGTCTGGTATATCACTCGAGACCGCAATGATGAGTACTATGGATTTAGATGGCGTAAATGCTTGGATGGTTAGATTCTAGGATTAAAACCAAGAATGCTACATGTTGTAATATTAACTGAACTAACTTGGTTATGTTAACCCGTGTAACCCTTTTGCTTACTCTCATTTTTAGAGTAAAGATATCCTAGATACAACTAGTGAGCCATCCTTTTCTTTTTTCGTCACACCCTCAGTCGTGGCCTGATGGAATATGTGTCCGAGGCGTGACGTCATAACAATCCGAACACAAAGAAAGATAAAGAATGACCACTTATCATGACGTTTGGAAAAAGTTTATCGGTTGCATTTAAAGAAAATTTAATAGTTTTACAATCTGATCCTATGAGAGTTAATGTAGCGACGCATAATTAAAGTTTGACAATGACAAGAGTATATAAATAGATAAGTTTTGTAATTAGCGAGCACATAGCACATAGAGACTTCATTTAGCATCAAGAATTAGACAAGCTAAAGGCACCTAAGAAACATGTTTAAAAACGTCAACTTATAGTGGCGAATTCTAGGTCTACAGTTAGCTACATGAAAGTGGGACCACAAGATTTTAAGAAACGCAGCTGCGACTACATATAACAGATACAACATCACATAAAAAAGTAGTTACTGTTACGACTGCGCTCTTGACACCGATGAATAATAAAACAGGGAATGTCATATCATGACCACATGTAGTATTCTTGCCCTTAACTGAGTGTCCAACAAAGACCACACAATGCACCTTCGACTTGACATTATATCAGTTTGATCTCTGTTGTGGACCAAAGAGATAGGATACTTAGTCCCTAATAGATCTATTTACGCATATGCGCGGCTCATTAAAAAGAAGCCAATTGGCCATATGTGGAGTAACGGGTTATGATAGTTCGGGAAATAGTGGTTTGTAGCAAAAACTTAGCAAACATAAACATGTAAACCCGACGTTAAGTCACTTGTGTCAATTTAAAAGCTCAAACAATATTTCTCACCCAAAGTATATGTATTTGAATATAGGTAAATCGTGGGGGCTATGAACTCCACCTTAAGCAAGTGGTGAATCGGTAATCAACGAGGAAGAAATAAAGCTGAGAGGTCCTACACGCGACCTAAATAAATGACGCGTCTTAGGAAAACGAAAGATAACCGAAACTTGTACGACACACTTTCAAGAGGAAAGACTTCATAATGTGTTGTGCTTTAGTCTTGTTTATAAAGTTATGACTATAGTAAAATTATAGGTTTACGTCAAGTCTTGGCGTTTTATCAAAAATTACGACTTTTAGAAAGTTTCTATTTTTGGACGTTTTTAGTTTCAAGACGTTAATACCGTCCCCTATATTTGTTAAGTTTCCATATTTTCAAAATGCGCTAACTAACCATAATCGCTTAACTTCCAAGTCCGATCCGCTAAGTTTTACCAAACTTACTATTTTTAGTAACTTTATCGCTTTTCTTAAAATATGTTAATGACGTCTTCCATGATGCTTATCTCTATATTTGTGTCACTATAGTTCTCGCTAGAGTTTAGAAAGTCCAGGAAAATTGTTCCGAGTGTTCGGATTTACCTTGATATATATTCAGCGCATCAGCACAATATTCCATTGGGTTTTGTTCAAAATATGTTCAAGTTTCATTGGGCTATTAACTTAGACGTTTTAAGTCGTTTTAAATGCGATATGTGACAAAAAACTTTCTATTCGCAAAATAAGGCCTTTCAAAAACCTACTTTTACGCCTAATGAAAAACATTGTTAGGTTCGCTCAAAACCTCAATAACCTAATTCAGATCAGAAAATGTCTTTTCTTAATACTCCAAAATTCCATCCAAACGCCACAATAGAGCTTATTTAGCCTAATCTCCGATCACTACTAACCATCCACAAAACCACCACTTAATCAACCTAACTCCGCCTTCATTTCTATTGTTACAACACACTTTTCAAACTCATCTCACAATATCAACAAAAAAAAAAAAAAAAGATACAAAAACTTATAAAACCTACTAACACATAATACTTCCATTTTTATAAAAGTTGTCAAGTTACTTTTATCATTTCTTTTTAAAAATATAACACAACACCTGGATTCTTATATTTTGAAGCCAATTTTTCATAAGAACATTTATGGAAATGAAACAGAGATTGGTACAAGAATGCTGTCATGAATGAAGGAACAGTAGTGAATCACAAGGATCTATACCAAGATGAGACTAGATTATATAATCCCCACTTATACAAATTAGAAACTCCCTAATTTTATAATCTTGAGAAAACCTTGAAATCAACCAAACAAATACCTTGGATCTACCTTAGAAACCCTTGGATGTGAACTTAGAATGTTTGGATCTTGCTAGGAATCAAAGTTATGAATGTGTTTGTGTGTGTGCTTGTTGCCGTGAGCAAAGAAAGAGAGAAAGGAGAATGTCTGAGTTTTTGTTTGGGATTGGAAAGAAATGTGAACCTAGGTGTGAGTTAACATAGTATATTATTAGGACATGGGTTAGGGTTTAAGTTCAAAGCATGCACACATGTGGAACAAGACACACCAAGGTTGGTGTAGGTTTGGGGTTTCGCCGAAACTAGTCCATGAGGGAACCAAAATTGGTTCAATTTTGCATCATGGCTGTGCTAAGTAGATGTATGAAAATTGTCCTTGGTTGGTCAAATGAATTCAACATGTGTAAGGAGTCCATGTGTGTGAAGGTTGCATGGGATGCTACACACAGAGAGTGACACTTCAGTGTACTTTCTTATACTTGCATGCACACATGGGTGAGGCTTCCAAAATAAGATGCCATTTATTTAATTTAGGATGCATGGTGACATTGTGGCGGTTTTAGGCGTCCAATATGACAACCAAAGGGAGGTGATCGAAATTTTTGCAATTACATTGCTATGGGAGGGTGGATACTCGAGTTTTACACGAATTTTCTTGCGGGTTCCAGGGTTCTGTTTGGTTAAAAAAGCAAAAAACGCAATTTAAATGATAAAACCCTAAAATTAATATCTAAAGTGATTTAAAATCACGACACATTAGAAAGTAAACATATCTCATATAAAGCCTAAAATTAATTAAGTAACGATGGGGACGTCCGTCTGAAGATGTTTTTTCAGATTTACGCGGTTTAACTTCCCGGTAAACTGTCAGATTCAAAACGTAAAGTTTAAAAAGTCAAAAGTTATAATCAGAAAAGTATAAAAATATTGACCTAATCTTATAGAGGTATGCATCCATTTCCGTTAAAAGAGCTTTGTCCTCAAAAGCTTCAGACGTTGCTGAGATGCGGGATGTTGGGTTAGCGAAAAGATGAGGGTCTTTTTCTACATTAGGTCTTCGCGTCCCATATACTTGGACTCTTCTTGATTCCATAGACCTTATGATGGAATGCGACTTTGCTTCAACATCTTAATCGCGGTCCATAATTTCAACCGGTTCTTCAATGAATTTGCTTGACGTCGACCGTGATTTAGTCCAAACGAATAGCGTGCGGGTTCGTCGGAAAGCTCCTCTTAGTTTATGAGGCGTGAAAAGTACTATGAACACGGCTTAGTTTCTCGGGTAACTCAAGTCGATATGCAACCGTTTAACTTTGCGAGAATACTTAAAAGGCTCCAATATTAATCGAGGGTTCAGCTTTCCCCGTTTGCCGAAACGTATCACTCCTTTTCAGGGCGATACTTTCAATATAACCTTATCCCCAACTTGAAACTCCAATGGGTTACATCTCTTATCAATGTAGCTCCTTTGTTGATCACATAAAGCTTGTAGACGATGCTTGATTGGATGATCTTCTCTATTGTTTCACGAACAATTTCTGGGTTAGTGAGGTGAGCATCTCCTACCTCAGCCCAACAGATAAGTGACCGACACTTGCGACCATACAATGCCTTAAAAGGTGTAGCTTTAATACTCTTATGATAGCTATTGTTGTAAGAGACCTCTATCAATGGTAGATGTCTGTCCCATCCTTTTCTGAAGTCCATCACACACGCTCGTAGCATGTCTTCTAACATTTGGATGGTCCTCTCACTTTGACCATCTGTTTGTGGGTGATAAGCCATACTAATATCCAATTAAGTACCTAGGGCTTCATTTAACGAATTTCAGAAATGAGACGTGAACTTACTGTCTTGATCAGAAATAATCGAAACTGGCACTCCATGTCTCGAGACTACTTCCTTCAAGTATTGTCTCGTCAACTTCTCCATTGAGTCGGTTTCCTTCATTGGTAAGAAATGTGCAGACTTTGTAAGTCGGTCTACAATTACCCAAATTGTATCTTGACCAGACGTCGTCTTAGGTAACTTAGTAACGAAATCCATAGTAATGTTCTCCCATTTCCATATTAGGATTATGGGTTGAACCAACAAACCGGATGGTTTTTGGTATTCTGCTTTAACCTTTGCACAAGTCATGCATTTTCTGACATACGTGGTGTTTTTCTGCTTTTCACTTGTTGGGCACCAGTCATAGGACTTCTTAAATCGGGTACATTTTATCGGATCCTGGGTGAATTGAATATTTTGACTTATGCGACTCGTGCATAATCAAAGCTCTGAAGTTACTAAAACATGGTATCCAACTTCTATTCTTCAAACACAACGTTCCGTCAGTACGTGGCTCCAAGTTCTTAATCATGCCACACAAATCCTCTCGTTCCATAATTCTTCTTCCTTCCTTTGCCTCTACCTGAGCATTCAAGATTTTGCACTGGGAGGTTAAACCATTCGTCTTATGAGACCAAGGATTCGCACTCGTAGTGGCTTAGGTCTACTCTTTCGGCTCAACACATTAGCCACCACATTCTCCTTTCTCGGGTGATAACGTAACTTACAGTCGTAGTTATTTAACAGCTCTAACCATCTACGTTGCCTCATGTTCAACTCTTTCTGATCTAGAATATGTTGCAAACTTGCTGTTTGATCAGTGAAACACAACGCACCTTAGTGCCGTAAAGGTAAATGTCTCTACATCTTGACGAAGCGAACACACAACTCTCAATTCCAAATTATGTGTAGTGTAGTTATTCTTATGGATTTTGAAGTTGGCGGGATGGCATAAGCTATGGCTTTCTCTCTTCTGCCATCAACCCTGGCAGTCTTACTCACCACCCCACGCCCCAATATAGAAGCTACAATATACTACAAAGTTTTCAATTCTTTCGTGCTTGCCAAATTCGGTGCACTATCACAACTTTTGCTTCAATGTCTGGAAGGTAGTTTCCCTCCTTTTACCCCATTGTACTTTACCATTTTCTGAGGCAGCTTCGTCATAGCTTGGCAATATTTGGAGAAACCTTCTGATAAAATCGGTCGGTAGTAAACCGGAAGACCTTTTTTTGAAATTGGAAATTTCTTATTGGAGTCTTGGGTGCTTCCAATCCTTGATTGAACTTAATCTATTTTTTTCGTAGGTTAACACATGAATAAGCACTTCACTATGTAATCACTGTCTTAAAAAAATTGTACATTCGACAGCCAAAAGTTACGCACTTCGAGAATTGGCGTACAATTCTTTCCTTCTGAGGCAATTCCAAAAATAGCTAAAATGTGCATCATGTTCAATCCTTTGGTCTTCGAGTAGATCAAGATATCATCGATGAACACGATTCATAATTTATCTAAGTATGGTCTGCATACTCGGTTCATCAAGTCCATGAACACTGCCGGCGCGTTAGTCAACCCAAAAGGCATCACTTAAACTGTATTGACCATAGCGGGTCCATAAACGCCGTCTTTTGGATATCCTCATCACGAAACTCTTGAGTGTTGATAACCAGACCCTCAGTCGATCTTCGAGTCACACTTGGTCCTTGCATGATCAAACAAGACGTCCGATCTCCGGAAGTGGTATCGATTCTTACGTAAGCTTGTTAAGTTCACGATAGTCGATACACATCCGAAAAGAGCCGTCTTTCTTTTTGACAAACAAAACCGAAGCTCCCCCAGTTGAGGAACTTGGTCTAATTAATCTTTTGTCAGAAAGTTCTTGTAGTTGGGTAGACAATTCTTCAAATTTCCGATGTGTAATCTTATAAGGGCTAGAGCTACATGTGTCAGCACCTGGGACTAAGTCGATTGGAATTCAACTTGTCGTATTGGTGGTAATCCAGGTAAGTCTTTAGGAAAGACTTCTGAAAAGTCCCGTACAGTCGGCACGTCTTCGAGTCGCTTCTCCTACGACTCGTCTTTGTTTTCCTTCACATGTAACAACTCCCTGATTCGGCCTTGGAGTTCCTTGAGTAGTTACAGTCACAACAGATATGCAATCCTTGGCCAGATGTCCAACCCACTTACAGTTACGACACTTAGTAGTACACTATCCTTCGAGTGTAGCTTACAGTTATTTGCAATACGAAAGTGTCCATTCATAACATTTCTTCTTCTTTGTTACCAGCATATAGGCTACTTAGCAACATTCTGTCCTCCAGTATTTGTCGTTTAGGGGGTGGTTGTTCGCCCACGTTGTTTCCATAGATTGTTGTTCAATTCTCTTGTTCTCTGCATTTATTACATCATATCCCTTAACTTTTGAGTCCACAAGTTGTTGGCAATGTCGAACAACAATCTTGTAGCCTGTGGGTTCTGCAGTTATCACATTTTCCTTGGATATGTATCGGGAAGACCTCCAAAGAATTTATCCATCCCGATTTCTCCTCGTGGACCATTTGGTACATATCAATGGTAAGTTCTTGGAAAACTTTGAGTGTAAGTAGCCATGTCATTGTTCTTCACGACAAAATTCCCACAACTCGGTTTCATTCATTTTGGATTTATTTCTTGGCAGTAACTCAATCATCAGCTTTAACAGACTCTTCCTTGAATTTAAAGCGTATGCATCATTAGTCCCGATGGTTCTCTTGTGAGAATTCCACCAAGTTAATGCACAGTCGAGTAAAGTACAGGTAGCATACTTCACTTGATATCTCTCCGGACAGTTGCTGATGTGAAACACAGTTTTCATCTTTTCACTCCATCTTATCAAACCAACCACACCTTATGTTCATTTAAAACTCAGTGGTTGACATTTCATGAAATCTTAGTAAGTACATTCACGAGCACCAGCTATCTCCTCTTCTATTCCATTACAGTCTCATTTACCTTCACCGTTGTCGCCTGCCATTGTTGCCATTCTCTAGTACATTTCCATTACCATCTCCTCCTCCATTGTCATTCCAATTCTTGAGTTCAAGATCTCGGTTAACTAGACGAGTCTCTAGAGTTGCCACCACACGTTGGTTGATCATTTCTTCAATTGCAGCAGAGGTCATACCAAAGCGAGTGATAGTCATAGTTCTACATCACA
Organism: Tanacetum coccineum; assembly: GCA_026074375.1. Taxonomy (NCBI): domain Eukaryota; kingdom Viridiplantae; phylum Streptophyta; class Magnoliopsida; order Asterales; family Asteraceae; genus Tanacetum; species Tanacetum coccineum. Next base: position 6,262 of record BQNB010054211.1, on the reverse strand, counting down.
AGACACAACACATGGTGAGATTTTGAAACGAATACACGATTATTAGATGACGATAATTTAATACATGCTATGAAATAAAAAGATATTTACAACCTCGATTGCCAGAACGGATAAATAAACAATATAGATAAATAAGCGGAGAGAATCCAAACAAGCTTTTCATTTCATGAACTAAGCATAATTCGGTTACACACCAAATCCAAATGGGTGCCTGATCATTATTTATTTTATACTACTATACTTCTAGACTAACATTCAGTCTAGTGTCCTACTGTCATGCGTACAATTAGTGCTAAGGCGAAAACCAAACGTCTCTAAGAATTGACACCAACCTCTAAGGTCTCTCTCGAGTATCATCGCGATCCCTACAACCTGACGAAATCCTCTGTGATGAGGCATGTGAAGACGAAGACTGTTCACACGATCCCTCTCGATATCTAACATAGCATGAACCTTGAGGTTCTCCAACATCAAGCTGTCAATCTTCTTGACCATACTAACTCTCTGTCCCCAAGCTATCGATTGATCAGCCTCTAACCATCTCTGAATAGTCTTAATCTCGATAAATCACTATTACATAAGAACCTTAGACAGTGTGTTGTAAAAAGCACGCCTAACATCATTCAAGTCATTCTGGCCATATCCTCGAATGACCTTAAATGTATCCTAGTGCAAACGAATCAGAAGTATCTCTCAGCTGGCTCTATAATTTCCTCCTCAACTATCGGTGCGGACATCGGGTCTATCCCTACCTAAACTGTGTCTCCAGCACTGGTGTCAGCCTCATACTCTTCGGTGTCATCCCTGACATCCCTAGGGTCAATCTTAACATGATCTCTAACATCATCCCCATCACCAATACCCAACTCCATATCAACCTCAGTCTCTATTGATTAATCTCGGAATCCTCCTCAATGCTAGCTCAGAACGAATATGAAGCTTTGAACCTCTTACAGGTGTAAGAGAGTCTGTACGGGTAGGAGTAATGATCCATGTAATTGGCGTAGATGATGGTACAGAATCAACCGGGGATCTACATCTCTTGCGAGATGGTCTAGCAGAATGTGAAGATGAATACAGTAGTGTCTCTGATGAATTTCATGATGATGACTCTGATGTAGTCGGTGGATACTAAGTATATATGGGCAGACACCATCAGCTCAAAATGCTTCATTACGTCCGTGTGCTCTCCTCGGAGGGTACACACACAGTCTAGGTGGTACATCTCTAGTCGAAGGTCCAGAATGAGCCTGATCTGATGCATCCAAACCCAAAGAATGAACTGGCAAAGAATCCAAAGATGAACCGAAAGAAGATGAGTGATGGTCTAAAGAACGAGGTAATGCATGCCTCGATGCTAATCTGCAAGCTGGTAAAGGTCCAACTCTCTTCCTCACAGTCAACAACTTACGCGGCCCGTTAAGATGGGTGCGGTAAGGTCGACCAAAAGGAATAGCCTCCCCGGGTCGGATAAGAATCGTTGACCGTCGACGAATCCCGGGCGGGGCAGTAACAAGAGCAATAGGAAACTCAGATGATGATGATGGGCGTGTTGTTACCCTGCTCCTCCATAGAGCAAAGGTAGCAACATAAGGGTCCTGCGATAGTGGTCCATCAAAAGAATCAGGAGCCTCAGAAGAATCGGTGCATAAGAATGGTGAAATAGCTGGTAGCGGGGAAATGTACTTTGGTAAAGACCATTCATTTGAGTGAATCAGAATCGGAACCAGAATAGGGAACCATTGCCACACAATCCAGTGGGGGGAAGCGACAAGAGTCGTCTCAAACACGCAAGAGCGGCGATGAATAACAGGAGCAATAGTATAAGTCTCTAGAGCAACCACATAAGTAGAAGGAATAACAGTAGGAATATCACGAAAAAGAATAACCTGAGAGGACGGTGATCCACACTCTCATCCGATGAATCAGAAATGAAATAGACAATGCTGAAGGCTGCCCATGATCTGCACATGCAAAAGTTTTTTATAAATTCTCCTTTTTATGAAAACTATGCCAAGGCATTAAAGAAAACGATGAAATGAATGGCAAGGTAAATATGTCAATATATAATAGTCTAAGATATATAGAAATGTTATATATATTTTGTAGATAGCAAGGATAGACAACACGTAAGCATAGATAAAGGCATTAAGATCACATACTTGTTATAGACCAGACCTAGTATATACTACCTGGTTCTCTATAACCTTGGCTCTGATTTCCAAATTGTCCACAAACCCCAGATGGGGCAATGGACGGAATTGTATCTGAGGGCGTGACCATCATAACAATCCAAACACAAAGAAGATAAAGAACGACCACTAATAGGACGTTGAAAAAGTTTACTCTATTGCATAAAGGAAAATTTATAAAGTTTTACACCGTTCCTATGAGAGTAAATGGGTAACGAAAGCATAATAATGTGGTGAATCGGTTAATCAATGAGGAAGAAATAATCGAGTGGTCTACACTCGACCTAAATAAATGTGGGGCTATGAACTCCCTTAACACGTGGTGATCGGTAATAAATAAGGAAGAATTAATAGCCGAGAGGTCCCCTACACGCGACCAAATAAATGAACGCGTCTTAGGATAACGATAGATAATGAAACTTGTTACGATACACTTCAAGAGAAAAAGACATCCATAATTGGTGTTTGTGCTTTTAGTTTGTTTTAATAAAGTATGACTAAATAAATTTATAGAGTTTTTCGTCAAGTCTTGGGGTTATCCGAAAAAATACTAATTTATGAAGTTTCTATTTTTGGAAAGTTTTTGTTTCAAGGACGGTAATACCGTCCCTATATTTGTTAAGTTTCCTTATTTTCAAAATGCGCTAAATAACCTTATTCGCTTAACTTCCAAGGCGATCCGCTACGTTTTACCAAACTTACTGTTTTTAGTAACTTTATCGCTTTTCCTAAAATATGTTTTGACGTATTCAAAATGATGCCTAAAATTTATATATATATATATATATTATATATTACTATATATATATTTTATATTATAATATATATGGTGTTTAACTATATGTTTCGCTAGTGTTTAAAAAGTCCAAAAATATCTGAAAGTGTCCGAATACCCTTTTTACTATTCACATCAGCACACTATTCATTGAGTTTTGCCAAAAAATATTTTTAAGTTTCATTTGGCTTAATTAGCCGTTTTAAGGCCGCTTTTAATAGTAGCGATATGTGAAAAACTATCTATTCGAAATAACGCTCTTCAAAAAAACTACTATTATGCCTAATGAAAATTATTTTTTAGGTCGCTCAAAACCTCAAAACTAAATTGGTCATCAGCAAACATGTCTTTTATAAATTCTCCCCAAAAAATCTATCCAACGCCACAATTGTGCTTATTCTGCTTAATCAGGATCATTACTAAACCAACCAAACAAAACCACACTTCTTAACCTAATCCATTCTTTTTATTGTTACAACACACGCTTTTAACTCATCTCACTAACTTATTAAACAACAAAAATAATACTTCCAGTTTTATAAAGTTGTCAAGTTCTTTTATATTTTCTTTTTAAAAATCCACACAAACATAATGGATTCTTATATTTGAACCAAAATTCATAGAATATAGGAAATGAAACAAGAGTGGTCAAGAATGCTTACAGATGAAGAACTAGTAGTGAATCACAAGATCTATACCAAGCATTACTAGATGCTATAAAACCCATTATAAAATTAGAAACCCTAATTTTATAATCTTGAGAAAACCTTGAAAATCAACCAACCAATACTTGGATCTACCTTAGAAACCCTTGGAAGTGAACTTAGAATGTTTGGATCTTTCTAGGAATCAAAGTTATGAATGTGTTTGTGTGTGTGCTTTGTTGCCTGTTGAAGCAAAGAAAGAGAGGAAGGAGATGTGAGTTTTTGTGTTTGGGGCTTTGGAAATGAAAGTGGACTAGGTGTGATATAACATAGTATTTATAGGACATGGGTTAGGGTTTTAAGGTTCAAAGATGAACACATGTGACCAACACACACCAAGAGTGTGTGTGGTCTTGGGTTCGGCCGAAACTAGCCATAAGGGATCTAAATAGGTTCAAATTTTGCATCATGGCTCACAATAGATGTATGAAATGGTCCTTGGTTGGTCAAATGAAGGTATCTTGTTTAAGGAGTCACATGTTTAAGTTGCATGGATGGCATACACAGAGAGTGACACTCTCATGTGTCACTTTCTATACTTGCATGCACACATGGGCGATGCTTCCAAAATAAGATGCCATTTATTTAATTTATAATGCATGGTCGAATGTGGGTGGTTGTAGGCGTCCAATATGGAAAAACCCAAGGGGTGGTACATGATATTTTTTAGCATTACAATGCTTTACGGATGATAACTCGAGTTTACACGAAAAGATTGCGGGTTTTCGGGTTGTTTAGTCAATAGAACGCGAAAAAACACAATTTAAGGGATAAACCCCTAAATTTAATATCGGAAAGTGATTTAAAACATCACAAAAAACACTTAGAAATGTTAAAATATCTCATATAAGGCCTACATTTATTAATAACCGATGCCGGGACACACTCGATGACGTTTTTCAGATTTACGCCGTTTAACTTGCTCCGAGAACTGTCAGTTCAAACGTAACGTATAAATGTCAAAGTAATAATCAGCAAAATTTAAAATTATTGACATGAACCTTACGATGTGTGACATTTTCCTCCTCAATTTAAACCTTATTTTGTTTCACCTTTTCACCCTTAGCATACCGTGTAGACGTAAAGCTTTTTTTAACAATGTTGCTAGTTGCTTTCGTGTAAAGTCTTGTAGTTCCTGCGTCAAAGTGAAATTTCTCTATCTCTGTAAAGGTCGGTAAAAATTGCACAATGCAATGGGAATATTTTGTAGCTCGTGTATTTTGCTACTTTCGCGATTATATGTTATGTCCAAAGAAGAAAAGTTAAAAGGAAGAATCAGCCGGACAAATAATGATAGTGAAGACGGTGAATTACACCGAGATTTATGATGTATTGTTGCCATATATATATATATATATGTATATATATATGTATACTATTATAATATATATATATATATTTTTTATATATATAATATAAATATATTATATATATATCTATTATATATATAATATACTATTCTTATTATATATATGTGTGTGTATATATATATATATATATATGTGTATATATATGTATATATATATATGTATATATATGTATATATATGCATATGTATATATATATATATGTATATATATATATATATGTATATATATATATACTAGTTACATAACCTGCCCGACGAGCGGGTTTGCTTTGGAAATTTGTTTAGATAAGAGGTGTGGAAGTGAAATTTCTCTATCTCTGTAAAGGTACGTAAAATTGCACAATGCAATGGGAATATTTTGTAGCTCGTGTATTTTGCTACTTTCGTGATTATATGTTATGTCCGAAAAAGAAAAGTTAAAAGGAAGAATCAGCCGGACAAATAATGATAGTGGAGACGATGAATTACACCGAGATTTATGATGTATTGTTGCCATATATATATATATGTATATATATATATATATATATATATATGTATATATATATATATGTATATATATATATACTAGTTACATAACCCGCCCGACGGGCGGGTTTGCTTTGGAAATTTGTTTAGATAAGAGGTGTGTGTGAGTTGGCTTAATACCTCTGAGTGTCGAGTCCAATTGGGCTGAACGGATTATATTGTTTAGTTATTTCCAGGTGAGTGTATTTCTGTCCGTTTAATATTAAAGTGTTTTGTTAGGTCCGGGTTGGTCTGCTTAATTTCGTGTCATTGCAGTTTCAATTTTTTTTTAATTTTTTTGCTTTGTGTTTTGGATTTGTAATACAATATTTTAAAAAAAAAAGAGGTGTTTGTGAGTTTGGCTTAATAACTGCGAATGTTCATGAGCGAAATGGTTTAGTTAGTTTCGGCTACATTTTAAAATTTTTAACTTTTTTTTGTTTTGTGTTTTTTATTAGCAATATAGGATTTTTTAAACAAAAGATGTGTGTGCGAGTTTGGCTTAATAACTGCCAGTGTCAAGTCCAATTGGCCATGAACGTAGCGAAACAGTTTAGTTTGTTCCGGCTGGGTTTATTTTGGTCCGCTCAATATTAGATGGTTTTTTTAGGTTTGCGTTTGGTGTGTTTTGGTCCGATCTTCTTTAAGGTATTCAAGTTGTACAAACTACAAAAATTATACATGTTATTAACAATCAAGAGCATGTCATCGTTAC
>BQNB010054210.1:0-39644 GCA_026074375.1 Tanacetum coccineum | reverse complement strand
TTTTTTAAATTATAGAAATGTTTTAATTAAATATTTAAAATTTAAAATCTAGGTTTTCCCCCCAAAACAGAAGTTTTTGGACCAGATAAATACTTTCCCACTAAAAGACAAAAAATAGAGCGTCTACCTAGGAGCGTCCCCCTAATAGGTAGAATGGCCCCAAGATATATCTGGAACCGCCGGACCACCACCAGGAGACGTTACTCCTTCTTGCCTATAAATACTGCACGATTCTCTGGCGGATTTTCAGCCCTTTTTGCACACAGTTTTCTGTATTCTTTCTCTCTCTAAAATCTTCTACTTTTCTCGAAAATTCTTGATCAGTAACTTGCTTAATCTTGTTTCAAGTGATCCAATCTCTTATTTTATTTTCTTCCCTCAAGTGCAAGAGAAAAACACTCGTATTCACCAAGAAACGAAGTGTTGTAGATTAGTGATTCTCTCCTATCTTCTTCTAGATTTGACTTCTATATTTTCAATCTTGTGTAGTTGTGTAGATCCGGATAGTGTATAAATTCAAAAGTGATGATTGTGTGTCGGTTAGTAATTTAGGCCTTAAAATACATTAGTGAAGTGGTAGATTGGTTCTAGCTAAGATTAGGACTCGACATTTAGCTTAGTGTTGAAAATTGGGATAAGCGACGTGTAACGGTTTTCTCCGCCTAAAGGGAGTTTGTTGACATAGTGAAATATCGAGTCGGATACTCGGGGAATGGAGTAGGGCGAAGAAAAGCTTCGTAGCCGAACCACTATAAATCTCGGTGTTGTGGTTTGATTGTTCTATCTGTTATCTCTTGTCTTTCATTCACACCTCGTATATACTATTTGTATTGTGTTTGTAATTATTAGTAGATAGATATATTATGTGTCCATATTGTTGGTTGATCTCACATATACTCGAATCCAACGTTTTTATAACCAAAGTTTTAAAACGCGAATTAACGGGTAAACTATTCAACCCCCTTCTAGTTTTCAAAATTGGTATCAGAAGCCGAGGTCACTCAAGATTTATAAAATATATTGTATTTTAAAGCTTGGATCGATCTATGGATTCTGACAAATATCTAGAAGGGCATTCTATGCAAAGACCACCACTTTTCGAAAGCGATAGTTTTATTTATTGGAAAAATATATTCGAAATGTATCTGAAATAAAAAAGATCTTGATCTTTGGCATGTTATTACTAACGGTGATTTTCAACCTATTCAAAATAATCCAGAATCCAAACTAGATGAGGTTGTCCCTTTTGGAAAATAAAATGATGATCTCAAAAAGAGACTTGCGAAAAATAACAAAGCAAAAATGGTTATTTACAATGCTTTGCCTAGAAAAGAATTCGATTTTTTTTATGTGTAATACGGAAAAAGAAATTTGGAAAACCTTGTTAATCACCCATTAAGGTAATAGTCAAGTCCAAGACAACAAGATCGACCTTTCGGTACAACAATATGAAAAATCCATCATTTCCAAAGACGAATCTATAGATAGTGATTTTTGCTAGATTTAATATTATTATTACTAGTTTAAAAGCTCTTGATGAAGGTTACTCTAGCAAGAACTATGCTAGGAAGTTTCTTAGGGGTCTACATCCTAAATGGAGAGAAAAAGTCATGACAATCAAAGAGTCAAAAGACTTGACATCACTATCACTTGATGAACTCATCGGGAACCTTAAAGTTCACGAGATGATCATCAAGAAAGATTCTGAAATAGTCAAAGCTAAAGGAGAAAGGAAATCCCTTGCTTTAAAGGCTAAAAAGGAATCTAGTGATGAAGAAAGTTCGACTTCTGGAAGTGAAGACAAAGAGTACGCCATTACGGTTAGAGACTTTAAGAAGTTCTTCAATAAAAGAGGTAGGTTCGTGAGACAACCACGGAATGACAAAAAGACATTCCAAATAAGCCAAGACGACAAGAATGACAAAAGTGATAGGAAGTGCTTTAGATGCGAAGACCCGAATCATCTTATTAGAGAATGTCTGAAACCACCGAAGGACAAGAACCAAAGGTTTTCGTCGGAGGTTATTGGAGTGATAGCGGTGAGGAAGATTATGAAAAGGCTAAAGACGAAACATGTCTCATGGCTCAAGCATCTAGCGAGGTACATTTCGAATCCTCTTACTTTAGTGATGAAAACTCATCAATAGATGATATTATTTTAGATAGTGAATATATAACAAGTTATGTAAGATGAGTATAAAAATAATCACTAAGAACAAACATTTAAAAGCTATTAAAAATAGTTAAGAAAAGGAAATTAGTGAACTAAAAGAAAAGTTGTCTAAACTCGAGAGAAACAAGGAAGTTGATCTCGAATGCACAACGTGTCAAACAATTAGAATTGACAACGAAAAACTCAAAGTGGAAGATTTCAAGCTAACTCAATTTCAAAAGAGTACACACTCACTAAATGAAATGTTAAGTCTTCAAAATCCCTCCGGAGATAAATTAGGTCTAGGTTTTAACTCATTTGAAGCATTAACAAGCGGGACTAAGAAAACTGAATTTGTGAAATCTCAAAATAAGACGTCCTCTGGTGGTGGTCCTTTGATTGCTGGTGGCGGCCCCTTAGTGCACAAACGCCCCCTAAAGCAAATTAGGGACTGCCTGTCTGTTCATTAGAAAATGGAAAATCTGTTTCTTTTCAAAAATCTATTTTGTGTCCTAGACCAAAATATATGATGGTAAGTAACGTTAAAGTTCCCGTTGCTAGTAATGGTGAAGTTAAACGATTTTATAAACCTTATCTAAAACCCGAAGTTGGTTTTTCTAAACCGAACTTTAGGTCAAAAACTCCACCTCCTATGAGAATTAATAATCCTCATCCTTGATCTAAAACACCGCAACCAAAAAGAAATCTTGGATGACAAAATCGTCCAAATGGCTTTCTCGTAACTTAGAATAACTTTCAACCTCAAAGTTACATGCCATGGGGAATTTGTGCTCCATTTCCACATCTTAATCAAATGCAACAAATTCAAGGGATGTTTAATGCTAACAACTTTGGACCCATGAGATATTAGGGACCAAATGTTTGAGTTATTTTGTTATATAAATATATATGCCTTGGAATCGATTTGGAGCCCGACGAATGGATAAAATATAGTGGATGCTCTAAACACGTGACGGGAAACCAGAACCTCTTTTCATCCTACACGGCATACAATGGATGTAACGTCATTTTTGGTAATAATCTACGTGGTAACATCATTAGCAAAGGTACGATCTCTGATGGCTCACTTAATATTGCAAATGTAGAACACGTAGATAATTTATGATTTAATTTGCTAAGTGTAGGTAAAATATGTGATGATAAGTGTAAGATTATATTTTCTGAATATGATAGCGAAATTACTAAAGATGGAAAAGTCATAGGTAGAGGTATTAGGAAAAGAGGCTTATATGTGATGAAATTAGGAAAGAAGCTGGAAGACAAAATTTGTCTTGCAACGATTGACAAAAACTTCACTTTGTGGCATAGGAGATTAGGTCACGCTATGCGTCTAATTCAATCTTTAGCATCTATCGAATTAGTTAGGAATTTACCTAAGCTTAAGTTTGATCAACAATTTTTTGATGCTTGCAAAATTGGAAAACAAGCTCACGCTAGTCACAAAGCTAAGAATATAGTCTCAATGACTAGATGCTTTGAACTCCTTCATATGGATCTTTTTGGTCCATCCACCGTATGGAGTTACGGAGGAAACCTGTACCTTAGTAATAGTAGATGATTATTCTAGGTATACATGGACAAGATTTCTTAAAAATAAAACCAAGGCTTTCGATCAATTTGAAATCTTTAGTAAGAAAATACAAAACCAATTAGGATGCTCAATAGTGTCAATTAGGACGGACCACGGTAGAGAATTTGATAATGAAGTGTAATTTGGAGAGTTTTGTAATGCCAACGATATTACACATAACTTCTCGGCTCCACGCACTTCACAATCAAATGGCATGGTAGAAAGGAAAAACAGGACTTTACAAGAAATGAGTAGAACAATGTTGACTGAACAATCATTACCACAAAAGTTTTGGTGTAACGCCGTATATACTTCAACCTACATCCTCAGCTGAATTCTAATTAGAGCCATCTTAGGAAAAACACCATATGAACTCTTGAGAGTTAGGAAACCTACTCTTGACTACTTCAAAGTGTTTAGAAGATAATGCTTCATCCTAAACACCAAAGTTTACCTCACCAAGTTTGGCCTAAAATCATACGAATGTGTTTTCCTAGGTTATTCTCAAAATAGCAAAGCATATATCATCCTAAACAAACACACCATGAAAATCGAAGAATCACTCAACGTGACATTTGATGAAACTCCCCCACCATCTAAAACATCAACCTTGGTGGATGATGATTGATGAGGTGTCATTTTATACACTTTTTCTGGGTCATTTAACCCCCTAAATCATGAAAATATGCTCAAAATACGTGCTTAATCATTTCTTTTTGTGTTTTTAGCACTTGGATGGCATTTGGAGGAAATACACGTGACTTGAGCTCATTTTGGGAAGAAACAGACGAGATTACAACTCTATATCAAAGTCGAAGAAGAAAAGCCATACAGTGGCTGGAGACGGTGTCACAAAATAATGTGACGGCATCAGGATCTTAAAGCGGCGGCGTCAGGATCTTTGAGACGGCGTCAGAACGTAACTAACTTAATGAAACCCTAGAAGATTTGGCGTAGCGACAACGTCACAATTATAAAGTGACGTTGTCGCGAATGTTTTTCTATATATACAAACTCAGTTTTAGGGTTTTAAGTGTGGAACTTAGTAGAATTCGTATGGTATCGTAGGGAGCTGATTTTTATCAGCTTTTAGGTAGTTTTTAGGGTTCTCAAACCCTTTTGTATCCATCAAATACTCCATGTTTTAATCAAGTTAATTTCTTTATCCTTTAATCTTTCAATATGTCTTGTTGTCTGATTAATTATTGTTCTTCTCTTCTCTTTAACATGCTAGGCTAGATCTATTAGTGTTTACTTATGATTGCATGAAACTTAGTTTGTAGATCCTTTTAATATTGCTTCTTGTTGATGGATGTAAGCGTTAGGCTATAGAAAACTAGCTTCTTAATTGCTTGCGAAGACGTCTAGAGAAACATGATTGTGTAGAAAGGATACCATCGGTAACAGTCTTCAAACTACCTTACCCTTATATGGTTGATCACCTTTTAAGTGTTTTAATGCATGTAATGTACTCTTAGGGGCTGTGTAATAGTTTTCATACTACCTTACTAGTGCGTTGCCTTAATGGAATATTACATAAACGGCAGGTTCGTGTAATTCGTTCATGAATTAGGAAATACATACACATCGCATCACAAGGGTGGCGAGCAATAAAATTATGAGAAGCAAACTAAGGATTAATGCATGATTAAGTAAACACATTTATTTACCTATACGAGTTTCCACATTAGTTTAGATTTAATGTAGTTTATTAGTTTAATTAGTTTACAACCAAAACCCCTTTCAAAACCAAAATTTTAATTGCTTTCATAAAATATAAAAATACAAAAATAATCTTCTTTCAACCTTTAGACCTTAGTTACGTTTAGTTCGAACCTTCACACGCTATTCCCCTAGAGAACGATAACAACCCCGAGTCTTGCCTATACTACACTGCAACGATTAGGTACTCTGCTGATGCGGCCGTTGTAAACGCACTAAGTTTTACAACTCCCTAGGTAGTGTACCTAACCGTTGTAGTGTAGTATAGGCAAGACTCGGGGATAGTTATCGTTCTCTTGGGGAATAGGTTGGGAAGGATTGAACTAAATGTAACTAAGGTCTAGAGTCTTGAAAAAATAATATTTTTGTATTTTTATAAAAGCAAGTAAATTCTCGGGTTTGAAGGTGGTTGATTTTAACTAATTAATTAATTAAACTAATCTAATTGCGTAGAAATTCGTATGATAAAGTAGAAGTGTTTACTTAATCATACATGATCCTTAGTATGTTTCTTTTAACTCTATTGCTTTGTCACACTTGTGATGTTATGTGTATGTTTTTCCTGATTCTTGACGAAATACACGAAAACGCCGTCTACGTAATATTCCGTTAAGGCAACGCACAAGTAAGGTAGTATGAAGACTATTACAAGGCCCTTAAGAGTATATTACGCGCATTAAAATACCTTAAAAGGTGATCATCCATAGATGGGTGAGGTAGTATGAAGACTATTACCGATGAAATCCTTTCTACACAATCGTGTTACTCTAGGCATCGTCGTAGGCAATCAAGTAGCTAGTGTTCTAGAGCTTAACACGCACACACATCAATAAGAAGCAATATTATTAAGATCTACATACTAATTCACATGCAATCATAAGCAAATATTAATAGATCTGGCCAAGCATGTTAATGATAGGTGTTAGGAATACGAAAAGTATCGGTCACTTCCATTATAGCATTAGATAGCTCATAAAGTAATATTTGGAAACTAAATAGGCTAGTTAAGGAAAAGCCCATGGAGAAAGCCCATGACCGGCCTATTGTAAGTATAAATAGCCCTCTCCACACATGGAGAGGGTGTTGGTTGTTTCATTTTCTCAAATAATCTAATATCATTCTCTCTCACTTTCTCTCTCTTGGAAGCAACCTTCTACTCTCTTTTACTCTCTAAATTTTCTTCATAGTTGTGTGTGTGTTTAAGGATTACTAAGATTCTACAATTGGTATCAAGAGCCATGAGGTGATAAGTTTGTTTTTGTGTGCGTTTTTTATTTTGATTTCTACTCGTTCTTCATTTTTTTATTTGGTTCGAAGCTCTTTTGTACACTAAAAGATCTAATACTTAGGTATATATGATCTATTATCTTAGTTATACAAGGTGTACAATCTTTGATCCAAGAAAAATTCATATTTGTGCATTTTTTTGGTTCAAAAGTTTTATAAGGTACAAATCTTGATTTCAAATTTTTTGTCTTAAAAACCATATAGTTTGCATTTTTAAGGTTCTTATAGGCTTAGAATTACTAGCTGTACAAGAAATTTTGAGTAAAAACGTCAAAAAGTGAGTCTTTTAGTGTTTTGGAAAAGTTGAAGTTCGTATTTGCAGAAGGCGATTTAATCCATAGTTTGAAGGTGATTAAAGGAAGGCGAGTAAAGCAAGGCGATTTAATATGTATTTTGTAGGCGAATTAATCCTCTTCTTTACAAGGTGATTTAATCATTTTCAGTTCAAGGCAAATTAATCCTCTTCTTTACAAGGCGATTTATTTATTTTCAGTTTAAGGCGAATTAATCCTCTTCCGTACAAGGTGATTTAATACTTTGTTAGTACAAGGCGATTTAATCCTAACCTGGAAGGCGATTTAATCTTCAGTTCTTGTAAGGCGATTTAATCCTATTTGGTTGAAGGCGATTTAATCTGTTTTTCGAAGGCGATTTAATCCACAAACTTGGAAGGCGATTTAATATGTTTTTCAAGGTGATTTAATATGTTTTTCAAGGCGATTTAATCCTTATTTCCAAAGGAGATTTAATCCAATTTACCAAGGCGATTTAATAAATTTTTCAGAGGCGGATTAATCTCTTTGGACTTAGGCAATTTAATCAACTTGTACTAAGACCAATTAATCAAATTTGAATTATATGGTTTATTTCTTTGATTTGTAAAATCCCGTGAAACGGTATTTTCCTGGTTTAATCAAGAATTGTAAATCTTGTGTATTCTCAAGACTTAAACCACTTAAAACCAACTCACTTTAACACAATTACTTCTTATCACTGTTTGATCAACAAGTAATCTTTTCACATACCAACAAAGTTACAATGACTACTCTTGCTGAATTCATGATACCCTATAGTGGTGACAATCGTCCACCAATGTTGGAAAAAACACTGTATGATTCTTGAAAGTAGAAGGGAACTATAAATGCAAAACAGAGAGCATGGGAGAATGATACTTGAATCAGTCAAACATGGTTTACTCAGTTGGCTTACGATTAAAGAAAATAGGGTGACCATGACAAAGAAATATGCTGAATTGTCTGCTACTGAGAAAATTCAAGCTAGCTGTGATCTCAAGGCAACTAATATCATTCTTCAAGGACTACCATCTGATGTCTATTCACTCGTTAATCATCATAGAGTTGCCAAGGATGTATGGGAAAGAGTTCAACTACTAATGCAAGGTACATCATTGACAAAGCAGGAAAGGGAGTGTAAATTGTATGATGCGTTTGATAAGTTTGCTCACATCAAGGGGGAATCATGATATGCGTGAAAATACATATCCATTTTATATCAAAATAAATCCAATTAAGACCAAAAACATAATAAAAATGGCAAAAATATGCTTCTTTTTGTATTTTGTATGTGCAGGTACGGATAAAGCAAAAACCACAAGAAAACGGTTAAAACCGGGCAAACACGAACACAAGAACGTAAAAGCACAAAAGAAGCCGGGAACTCAGGTGAACCAAAGTCAAACCCACTAAAAGACAAAAATCCCAAAATTACAATATTAGTCCCTAAGCCCATAACCAACAAATGCTAAGTACAGGGACCAATCTTGCCAAGTTTGGAAAATAGTTTATACTTGGACTTTTATTATACAAACAGAGGGACCAAAGTTGCCAATTGCCCAAACATACACTTTTTTAACCTTTTCAGTTAAAATTAAGGGCGGGAAAGTTTGGTGTTACTGTTCACAGTCTCCTTCATCATTTAACCATGGGTAAATCAGAAGGAAAATTATAATTGAAGGTTCAAAAGAGTAATCCAATGGTTCAAGTACAAGATGGCAGGGTCATTACATCATCATAAACCCTCATTGGTCAAGCCAAGCAAAGGAAATGCCACATGGACCTAAGAGAAAGCACAAATGAAATGGGATTTTACTCTACTATCACTCACAGAAGTAAAACAAGGTCACATCACATGAAATGCCACGTTGGCAATCCGTGTGATGACCAAAGAGATTTAACGGATGAGATTGCTTCCTAATTATTAGCAAAAGATCAAAGGCCAAGAAATCAAGGAGCGTGTAACTAATTTTGGTGCTAGAACCTTCTTGGAGTGCAATAAATAGAGGCCACTTCTCACACACAAAGGGACGTAGCTTTTAGTTTTAGATTTTAGCTTATGTAATTTTCATTTAAAACTTGTGTAATTTCCTTTTCAATATTGTAATCAAGCTTTTATATTAATGAATTTGTGTTTTTGCTTTTAAATAATCTGTCAAAAGCTCTCTTACTTCATTTATAAGCTCTCAATAAGCCAAAATGTTAAGCTACAATGTCATAAGCTACTCATAAGCTCTCATAAGTCTCTAAGCTTATGATTGAGCTCTAGTTTTATCTTAATATACTTAAACTCTAAAATCAGATATAAACCTTTGCTTATTGGTACTTTTTGGATTTATGGAAGGGGAGCTAGTCATGGAAGAGCTTCGATGGACTTTAGTGGCTTATCTTAGGATAAGCCAGAGCTGTTGATAAGCTCATTTGAGCATAAGCTTCTATTTAGCTGAAGCCAATTGTAAGTTTCTCATTTAATTTCTTTGTACTTAAATTTTAGCTTAGTAATTGATTATTAGTGTAGTTGTGCTTATTTGCTTAATCTAATTGCTTATTTGTGCTTATAAATGTCTAATTGTGCTTATCTATCATGTTTCTTAATCTGTTTTCAGTTTTAGTGTTATAAATCTTAGTTTTTCAAAAATTTTGTCTAAAAAATCATAAAAACCAAAAAAGTAGTTAAGCATAGTATAGATCTTTGATTTCTAGCTTATTCAGTTGTTAATTCAGGTTTGTTAAGTTTGGTATAAGCTTCTAGTTATCTGGTAATCAAGTTATGTTCACTAGTTCTCAAAATTATAAGCATAATCAATTCTGTCAATAGTTAAAGGGGTGTTTGGTTTAGTTCTATTTGACCATCAAAAGTCAAAAGTTCTTTGTGATTTCTCTTTGGTTAGTTTTGTCATCATATTTGATAAAGTTTTAAGTAGATTTGTAGGATTAGTTTAAGTTTAAAATCAGTTTATGGCTTAATATTTTAAATCCAGCACCAGGGGAGTTTGTTGCTTATCTGTTGCTAGCTTAAATTTGATTCAAACTCTTGTGAGCTTGAAATTTGTTTGTGTCAAGTCAGTAAAAACAACCTTTGTCTCCTGCATTTGAGTTTGTGTCTCTTGGTAAAGTGCATCAGCAGTATTAACCTCAGTTACTACTGCTGTCTTTTAAGCTTCAATTTAGCCTAGTATTAGTATCTTTTAATCCTTCAAATTTAGTAGAACTTTAGCTTATATATAGCTTAGTATAGATTAAGTTTTATTTTTCATTTTCTAGCTTAATTGTTAGGGTTAATTTGCTTTTTAAAGTCATCAAAATCCTCAAAAAAAAACCAAAAACAGTAGTAAACTTAGCTTAGTCTTTAAAATTGAATTTCTAGCTTATAAGATTTAGTTTAATGGTTTATATTTGTAGCTTTATAGTTGATTGATAAGTCTTAATAAGCTCAGCTTCTGTCTAAGCTTATTGAGCATTTTAACTTAAGTGTATTTTGAGCTTTTTGAGTTGCTTTCTGAGTTTGCAAATTTGAACTTAAATTTTAGTTAGCTTTTAGTGTTTACAGTTCAAATAGCTTGTTAAATTTAGCTCCCTTACATAATTAGCTTCTAGGAATAACTTTTGGATTCAAATTTGAGCTTAAATTGAAGTGTGTGTAATCCTTTTTGTCAAAACAAGCTCTTAAGCCTTTAAAAGGCTACATTCTGTAATAGGAGCTTTCATAAGCTCTTAGAGAGCTTATTTTTGGATTTCAGCTAGTGCTTGCTTTATTAAAAGTGTTCAAAAAAGTGTGTTCTATAAGCTTGAGCTTTTGGTTTTCAAAAATAAAAAAAATTAACATCTTGATGTTTATGAAAACCACATAGCAAATGAGAGGCTAAAACTCTCATGTCTACTTCGGTGACATTACTGATAAAGAATAAGTGATTGTGTATGATTCTAGATCCTAAAATCTCTAAGCTTAAGTTGCAATCTTATTATATCCTATCTTATCAGTTTTTGCTTATCAATCTTAGATTATATAATCATATCGATATAGGTCGAAAGTCCTGTTATGATCTATGTGGTTTTAAAGATTTGTTTATGATCTTTATCGTTTGTGCTGAGAAATCCAACTTCGTAAATTGATAAACAAAATAAGTTTTGATATCATAAGTAACTAAACTATTTAGATGACTACATATGGTCGTAGCCAACTAAATATAATTCCCCCCCCCCCCCCCCCCCCTTTGAATAAGTCAAATTAATTTGTGAAAACTTTACTGACAATAAATCCTTTTATAGAGTTAAAAGTTCCATCTTTATCGATGTATTAATCATGTTTCCAACACTTATAATTATAATTCACTATCCGAGTATCATCTTTATTTTTACTGGAAAAAGTTATTTACAAAAATGTTAAAGACTATTTTTCTGATTAATAAGAATGACTACCCAAATCTATGTACGACCTATGGTCTTACCTAAAAAGATTATACTATATACGTAGGTTATACTTTTGCCCTTGTGTTTCCTTATAATAAAATTGGTATTTTCAGTAATTATAAATTTAAAGCTTTTGAAATACATCAAAGTTTTTGGCGCCGTTGCCAGGGATTTTTTAAGCTATTCTGTAGTCAACTCTAGAAAATTACTTTAACTCCCCCTCTTTTTCAAAAATCACCATACAGTTTTTTGGCAAACTGACCCAAACAATTTTCTTCTTTGGATGCATACGCATGCTTCCAATTCTGAACTTGTTGAACCTTTACCTGAACCTGAACGTACTCTGAATCGAAGACTTCGCCGACGAAATAGAAGAGTTCCATACGATCAAAGAAACAATCCACCTCAACACCCGAGAATTGTCTATCCGTCAATTACTTCCGTTACTTTCTTGATATTCTTTGAAATTACGATCCAATGGATGATAAACCCATGTGGGCTGCCGACCATGTTGTCGCTCCAACTCCTAGTTCCGCAATCACCATTCTTGAAACCGCAAACGAATTTGCTATTAAGGGTAACCACTTGACTCTCGTCAAAGGAAACCAATTTGATGGCAGAACTAAAACCGATCGTCATAAACATATTCATGAATTCCTCGAAATCTATGATATGTTTAAATACAGAGATACCAAAAATAAAGCTGTCCGCCTGATGATGTTTCCCCTATCACTCACTGGAGAAGCAAAAACATGGCTGGACGAACTCAACAAAGGAAATATTAAAACAGGGAGTGGAACTTAGAATGCATTTCATTACCCGATATCTTTCCCCCATCCCCCCCAGCTCTTTTCGAACGCAACACCTCCAAAGAATCTCGTAGCCGTTTCCTCACATGAAAACAAATTCTAACAGATGCCTTGGCTTCGTATAAGGAAAACTCCGTAAACTGCCATGGTCAAATACCTTTTCCAAAGCAATATTATCAAAAAAATTTATCATGGTCTCAGTTAGATAACCCAGAAGTACTAAAATGAGCCGTAGCAGGTGGGTATTGTTCCAATAAAACACACCAAATTCAAGCTTATCAATTTCACAAAGAATAAAAGTTATTACCAAGCTCGAATGGCTATAAAAACAAAGAAACCAATCATCTCTTAATAAAACTATTTCTTTCTCGCCAATTGAAGTTAATAGTAATTTCCGATAAACTGACAAAATTATGGCCCCGAATGAATGCCATGACATACAATTGGGCTGCACGTACAAAGTAACTGCTAACTTGAGCCAAAACAACCAACAACCCGATCTTTGATGATGATGGCATGCCCCATGTCCCGTGAAGAATAAGCAAAATTCATGCCAAAACTTTCCGTAAACTAGTTTTTTTTACAATGATTACCAGCGACACAGACTCTAATACGCGATAATTAGGCGATCAACGGACTGAATATGATTACAAAAACTCGAGACAACTACCGATCCAACACCGATGATAAACCTTATGATTTCAAAAGAAATTCAATGATTTCATGAAGTCCCAACAATCAACCAACGCCTTTGTCAAAGAAACATTCATGGACCTAAAAAACTCAACTAGAAACAATAGCCAAAAATCACAAGAAATACTCAACCAACCATTAGATCTCTTCCAAGAAATACCTTAATAACCAAACCCACTGGAGGTTATCAAAGCTTACAACCACGCGCAGCTCGTAATGAGCATGTGAATGCCGTATTCACAAGAAGTGGTAAATTCTATAATCCACCAGATAACTCGGATGATCAACAAAATAATTCTGAAAACCCTATCAACTTCGATAGCGATGATGAAGACTATGAACCTACACCACAACCAAAAACTCAACCCATAAAACCAGTGAAAGAAATACCGTTACCCAAACCATACAAACAAAAATTCCATATCCTCGATGCCTTAGAAAAGAAAAAATAGAGGCCCAATACGGAAAATTTCTCGACATGATCCGAGCCGTTTGAATCAACGTACCTCTTGTCGATGTCTTAGCTAGAATGCCTAATTATGGAAAATTCCTTATAGAACTCATAGGCAACAAACATAAAATCGAACAAATTTTTGCCGCTTTCTTAAGCGATGAAAGTTCAGGGATGATCCAAAATAAAGTTCCACCAAAACTCTGAGACCCAGGAAGTTTCCTTATTCCATGTAATTTTAACAAAACTTTCTCCTGTAATGCTTTGGCCGATCTTAGTGCTAGCATTAACCTTATGCCATATTCCTTATATGCATAATTATCTCTTGAAACTCTTAAACCTACCAAAATAAGCGTAATATTAAAATGAGCAGAGTCATTCCAAATACCCCAGTTGGATATGCTAAAATATTATGCTCAAAGATGAAGTTAGATAAATTCACTATTTCTTGCTGATTTCCGTGATTCTCGTGAAATGAGTAAGACTAGCAAAGTTTCCCCTCATCTTTGAAACGACCCTTTCTTTCACCGACTGCAGATGCAGTTATTCGAAGTTAATCAGAAACAACTCAATCTTGGAGTTGGGTACTGAACGAAGATCTTGTAATATCGGAACTCCTGCTATAAAACATTCTTACTCAAAACGATGATCCTGTTTTTATAACGATATTATCAATAAATCTTAGAAAAGATTTTTCGATGCTCTTCTAGATGAAGGAAGCCAAAATCCTCCAATCCAACAAAGACCCTTCTCGAAGAAGAAATTCTTTTCTAAATTTATGAAATTTCCATGCAAGGGCTGCCGATGAAAATTATCTAAATCGGAATCCGATAATGAATTGCATCAACCATGTTCCAGGAAAATTTACCATCACGACCGATTATAAAAATCCAAAACATCTCTTGAGAACCATCTCCTACCGGATCTTGAACTTAAAACCCCTTACAGATAACTTGGAATATGCAATTACCTGGAGGAGCCATCTTTTCCTTCTTGTATATCATATCATCTAAATTCTCTGCACAAAACAAAAGCAAACTTGTATCCGTCCTTAAAAAACTAGGGAAGCCTTTGCTTGGAAAACGATAGACATTCCTGGTATATGTCCATCATTCTGCAAACACAAGATACAACTTTTGGATGACAAGAAACCAGTTGTCTAAAAACAAAGAAGTTAAATCACATAAGCAATAAGTAAGTTAAGAAAGTAAAACATGAAACTCATTGGATACCGTATAAATCTCTGCCTGATGCACGATAGTCCTATGGTATTTCTAATTACTGTATACAAAAAGAAAGGAGGTATTCAAATGACACAATGAAAATGGATGAACAAGCTGATCTATACAAGAAACCGTCACGGGTTGGCGATATTCATTGAATATCGTAAGACTCAATGAGAGTCAATACCGCGAAGATCATTTCCTTTGCCATTTATGGATTAGAAATGTTTTAGAAAAGACTCGCAGGAAATAAAATATTTCTGCTATTCCCCCTCTATGGTTTTCTCGGGATATTTTTAATTCCCTATCGAATCTTATGGACCAAAAAAAACAACATTCACATGACAATTTTCGAACGTACCTTATATGGCAATGCCTTTCGGGCTATGCAATGCCCCAACTACATTCCAAAGATACATGTTATAGGCAATCTATGCATACATGATCGTATGAATCCTTGAAGTATTCAATAATGATTTTGTTCTGACTTTAGAGACTCCCTTTCGACGAATGCCTGAACAAATCGTCGATAAAAGCTCCAGCTTGTAAAATGCTAATCTTGTCCTAAATTAGGAAAAATGTCACTTCATGGGGTCCTAAGAAGGAATTTGTGCTTGGACATCAAGGTGTCTGGCGCATGACTTTAGGTTGAACAAAAAGCAAAAAATCTATGTAATCTAAAAATCTTCCTCTCTTACTAACATCTAATGGAGTTAGAAAGCTTTCTCGGATACATGCCGTTTTTAACCGATTTTCATTAAAGATTCTCGAAAATCAGCCTGACCTAAAACTAAGGTTACTTTGAAAAAGAAACTCTATTTAATTCAAACGATGAATTTCCAAAAAGCAATCTCGGAAAATATTAAAAGAGAGAACCATATGTGCACGTGGTGATGGTAAACCCCAAACTGGAAGTCTGTCGTTTGAACTTATGTGTGATGCAAGTGATTTCGTAGTTGGAGCTGTCTTAGGACAAAAAGATGGTAAAAACTTTCACCCAATCTACTTCGCAAGCAAAACTCTAAATCCCACTCAACAAAAATACACCGTAACCGAAAAAGAACTTATTTGCTGCAGTTTTTTGCCATTTGACAAATACAGATCTAGTCTTATACAACAAGAACATCGATTCACGTGGGTCACCGATCATTCAGCTCTAAAGCATTTATTTAAGAAACAAGATGCTAAATCACGTCTTATTCGTTGGATACTACTCTTATTAGAATTTGACATAGAAATCAAGGATAGAAAAGGTACAAAAAATGTCGCAGCTGACCACTTGTCCTGAATTAAAAATGACGAGTCAAGTGATAACAGTGAGGTGGATGACAACTTTCCTGGAGAAACCCTTATGGAAATCAACACAAAAGATGAATCGTGGTTCACAGATTTTGCAAACTACTTGGTAGCTGATATTATACCAAAAGGGATGACGTATCAACAAAAGAACAAATTCTTCTCTGACCTCAAACACTACTTCTGGGAGGAACCTTATCTCTTCAAAGTATGTTTTTCTGCCGAAAGATCAATCAAGAACGCTGTGTATACCAAAACCAAAAACCCCAAAACAATAGTAGATCGAATGTCACACCACGGACTAACCGGTGGACATTATGGACCAAATGCAACCGCTAAAAAGGTCATAGATTCAGGATTTTACTGGCCAACAATCACAAAATAAGCTCATACTCTAGTTTAACTTTGCAAAGCATGCCAAAAGACAGGAAATATATCAAAACGTGATGAGATGCTCTTAAACAACATTCAAGTATGTGAAATTTTTGATATATGATGTGGGGGGGGGAGGTATTGACTTTATGGTACCATTCCTAAAGATGCATAATTTGAATACATTCTTGTTTGCTGTTGATTACGTATCTAAAATGGGTGGCCGAAGCTCAAAGCTTTATTAAACCAATGATGCCGCGAGTTGTTGTCACTTTCTAAAGAAGAACTCTTCTGCCATTATCGAATGCCCAAAGCTCTAAATCATGTGACCGCAGGAAACTCACTCTCTGCAACAAAATAAAGAAAACACATGAAAAGAATATGGAGTTTAACCACCTTTTCATCTACAACATATACCCTTAAACTAATGTCATGTTGAAAACACAAACATAACTCCTTAAAATAATTCTTTGAAAAGACTGTCAAAGACATCCTGCTATTTCTAGTAAAAAACTTGATGACTGCTCCTGTGGTGTGATGTTCAATTGGGTGGTGTATATATTATTATAAAGAACAATTTTAAATTATAAATTTTGCCGACAAACCCAAAACAACACGTTTACGGGGCAGTGTACCGAAAACGGAGTTAGTTTCGTGGTAAGTAGGGTGTCAAACACTTGAAGCGAGGTTAAATCTATCAACTTAATTAATATCTTGGTTATCTAATCTATGTTAATTCTATTCTATTCTAAACCTATGTCAGTCATAATTCTAATTCTAACGAGAAAAGGGGGTTTTCAGTCTGAGAGACTGGCACGGTTTGGTTGGTGACTATAATCAATTCATGGCACATTAACCCACGCGAGCTAATTAACAAAAGATAAAAGAGCGGTCGAGCCAAATATAAGAAAACTGTATTAACCATTATTAATCCGATTAGAAAGTTGGTTTGTTTATTAAGTGCAATGATTTTTTCTCTCGAGGCAACATGACCTAGACACATTAATTCTGTCATAATTAAAGTATCCGCATAAAGCATCATTATTTGCTGATTATAATCTATCTTAGGGATTAAACCAATGGTGATCTTGTTAAACCCTAGCTCATAGAGACTTTACCCACTTGCCGCTTAATGGTAATTTATACACTAGTAGTCCACTTGTCTAACTATCCAATCGGAATCATAACGTATACTTGTTGAATTAACTGTCACCGTGCTAGACAACACGGTCAATTAAACTATTGGTACTTATCCAATATAAATTAGGTAAAGCCCAAGCCTATCCTAGACACAGACTTAGAAGGACAATATTTGTGATCTTATGATTCTATATGTATAAATTACTTATATGGAGAGCTATCCTTCCTTGGACTCTAGATCTACTTGTTCCGTACACTATATCCCGAGTTGAAACGATAGTTCGCATATAAAAGAAAAGCGCGTAAAACAAGATGAATTTGATAAACATAAACAAGCATTCTAAAACGATAAATCAAAAATCGAGATAAACAAATACCAAACAATCAATCTTCATAATAATGGCTAATACCCAAAGGTATTCAGACTTTTAAACGCAATAATAAATACAAGAGTTAATTATTTAGAGCCAAGTTAAACTAACCGAATAACGAATGATCACCAAAAACTGAACTGATTTACTAAAGAAAATATGGAATTACACGAGTCTCCTATGGAATTGATAACGTTGCTCGACCTCTTCTGCTCTTTTTCTCCTCTGAAAATCGACTTTTATGGTTTAGGTATCGAGAATATGATTTAGCACACTTAGAACTCATTTTTGAGTTTTCTATTTATAAGGTCTGGAAGTTGGTTTGATACGGTGTATCCAAGGATTGGATACGGCGTATAGGGATTTCTTTGGCATGGTCCACATTTGAGTATTTCCCAGAATATTCACTACATATCTTGAATACGGCGTATTGAGTCTCTCTGGATACGGCGTATTGAGCTTTATTCTTCTGTGGTCTTTGGTGAGTGCATGCACGAATATGCCATATCTTCCTTGATGGATATGGCGTATTGGTCTTTAGAATAGTAATCTTCAAAATATCTTCATTTAAGCGCCAGAATGCGCGCCTTTTGCTAACTTTTACTAATTACTCCATAATTACTGCAATTCTCAAAGTGGTCAAGTCGAAAACACGAACAGAGCCCTCAAAGAATTCTTAAAAAGACTGTTAAAGATAATCTTGCTATTTGGTCGAGAAAGCTTGATGATGCTCTGTGGGCTTTTCGCACTGCTTACAAAACACCAACCGGTACAACACCATACAAACTCATATATGGAAAGAATTGTCACCTGCCATTTGAAATTAAACACCGTGCATACTGGGCACTTAAGAACTGTAATCCAGGTCTCATCGCTGCTGGAGAAAAAATAATGTTTCAGTTACACGAATTAGGTGAACTTAGACATCAAGCCTATGAAAACTCTCGACTCTATAAGGCAAGAACCAAAGTCTGACACGGTAGAAAATTAAGAATGTGAAAAGAATTAAAACATGGAAACAAGGTTCTGCTTTTTCACTAAAAGTATAAATTCAAACAACCAAAACTCTGATCTCACTGGCTAGGACCGTACATAGTGAAACATCAATATCCATCCGGATATGTTGAATTATATGGAAAAGATGGAAAAACATTTATTGTTAATGGCCATCAACTCAAACTATATCATGAAGAAGAAGATTATAATGATCAAAGGGAAGCGGTCACTCCCTTCTTTCCCAAAGAATGAACTCCAGAAGTAGGAGTCTAGCTAACGTCTCTCTTAAAAAATTAAGCGCTTCTCGGGAGGCAACCCGTGCTTTACTTAAGTGTGGAGGAGTCCCTCCTCTATACAACTCTATTTGTAGCCTTTATTTTTCTAAAAATATATATATATATTTTCTTTTTGTGTGTTTTTTTGTATTTACTTTTATAAAGGTAATATAGCTTAAAGATTGGAAAATTATGAAGTCTGCTCAAGAATAGCTCTCTCACAGCTATACATTTTTATGCCCCGGGAAGTACCATTTTCCCTTAATTTTCCCTATTTTATAGTTATCAATTATCACATTGAGGGCAATGTTTAACTTAAGTGTGGAAGGGAGTCAAATAGGAAAAATTAATCATATCCCTCCGTGTTTGCCTTGCCAAAAATTTTCAAACTGATATTTTACGAAAAATTAATATATACATGCTTTCAATATAAAAAATGCTCCTAATAAGGCAAGTCCACCCGGATTGACATTATAACTAGCACAACCTAGTCCACTAAATTATGAGAATTATAAGCCTTAAAATTATTCGGGTACCCACCTTTGGTATCTAAGATAATTGATGCCTTTAGCCTGTTCGAGTTAAGGTTTGAATGCAATTGAAAGTGTCTCATCCGTCGTTAAGGTTGTGTATTTGTAGTTTGTCGCCTTTTCTAGAACAGTGGTATTAGTTGATAGTTATATTTGAGTGAGCCGATAATTGAACTTGTGCTTGATCATCATTTACTAGACCGAAGCCTGATTAATCATATGTTATTAATTCCACAAGTTCCTGTTCTTGTAAGTTGCTGATGTACCTAAGTGAAGAAGTTAAAGTTGAAAGAAGAAGTTCTATGCCAAGCCTTAGTTATCAAAAAAAAAAAAAAAATATATAGAGTACTGCAAAGAAATAAAGGCTTAAGTTCCGGCACATGAAGATTTGTATATGCTATTATCCCCCATCAGTATCAAGTTCCGCCCTTCGGTCATGCTTATGTGTCAATACAAGCCTATGGAAGTTGTCAAGATTATGTCTCCCCGTGCAATTAAAGTGTCTTCACAAAAAATATATAAAACACACTATATGAGTGACTTGGAGTGAAGTACAATTCAAACACAATTCCCCTGGTGAGGTGCTTATATTATATGTCTCATGACGGAAACAGTTAATATGAAAACACTTGTAAAATCAATTTTTCTCCACACACACGATAAATGATCTTTTTCTCGCTTTGATTGCTTGAGGCAGGCAAATAGCTAGCGTGGAGGGATTTGATAACGCCTTAATTATACATGTTTTCGGTGGCGTTATTTATTCATATTTTATTATTTCTCGTGAACTTTTGATACTTAATAACATGAAATACTTGCAGATTCGCTTGAAGACATCCTGAGATCTAAATAAATAAAGATCAAATACTTATACACTTTGGAAATCAAGATGCAAGAAAAAGATAAAATCTCAAGCTGAAAAGCGCAATTGTGCGCCGCACTTAGCAATTGTGCGCCACACTTCTCCTCAAAGTCAAAGAATTAAAGACCAAGTCAAAATAGTGCATTAACTCCCTAAGTACGCCGCACAAATTACTTTGTGTGCCACACTTCTCATCTGGCTATGAAAATTAAATGAAGTCATAAACGATGGCGCATTAACACCTCAAGTACGCCGCACTTATAAAATTGTGCGCCGCACTTTTACCCAAATTAAGCCTTAAATAGGAAGAAAATTTTCACCACAAATCATCCCTTCATACTCATGTCCCTCATATCACACACATTCTCTCTTACCCTTATGATATCCTAAAGCTTTTCCAACCTTCTCCCAAGCATAAATACCACACCTTTTTGAAGATTCAAGATCAAACAGCCAAGAACGAATAAGAACATCATCTTAGTTTATTGAAATAATAAAGTTTCTTGTTGAATCAAGTTATGTTATGAACTACATAGCCATGAGAGGCTAATTCTCTCATGACTACTCGGTGAAGTTATGATAATAAATAAGTGTTTGGTATGATTGTGATCTCATTAACCTCAAGCTTATGTTGCACCCCTATTATATCTTATCTTGTCAGTTTCGCTTATTAACTTAGATTAAATAATCATATCGGTATAGGTCGAAAGAAAAAAAACCCGGTTATGATCATATGCGTCTTTACTTCGACCTCAGTCATGAGAATAGTGATAAGAGTATTTAGAAGAAAACTAAGAGATCTAGTGTGTGTCTATCGCTATAATACAATCATTTACGAGAATAAATTAAGTGTGCTAAAATCAATAGATAAAACGAAAGTTATCGACGACGCATCGCTAATCAGTATAGCACTGGCTACTACATGTGTGATACGATCGAAATCCCACTATCATCGGACCTCGTGTCTGCACTCACATCGGCCCACTGCGCATTATATCTCGTCACTATCTCCAAGTTTGTGTGTAAGTGCTCAGAGATCGTTCGCGCTCCGAGACTATATAAAGCGTCTACGTTCGCATGACGAGACTCTGACCATTTTTACGAATAGAGACGCTCCTAATCGTTCTCGCTGTCAAAAGAGTGTATAAATGTGATGCAGAATATAATCATTCACCATTTCACTACTATGATTGTAGTCTCATGTGTTCTTGTGTTGTCAAACTAGTCCGCTGAGTATCGTCGTGATTGCTTCTGCTAGTTACGCGAGTATAGAAATTGTTGATAAGTGTAAGTTCAGCTTGCACTATAGAAAGTGCTTAGATAGAGAATACTGCTTGTGTCTCCCCCGTGTACGTCTATGTCGACATCTAACAAGTAACTCGCTGTATCTTAGAGCGAGCATGTTCTCTGAGCTCCACTTTACTCATCATTATCTCGCCACTGTTGTACCCCGCCCCCTCCAGATCCATGGGCTCCCCTACCATTCACTTCTTACCACGTGAGTGTAGTACTACGCACAGTAAGAGGCATTCAAAGTAATATATGGCTACCCAGCCTGTCAGACCAGATAGCTACTCTATATCTCACTCGCTCTGATAAGAGTTGATCAAAACTGAGAGATCACTCACTATTGGACTTGTGTGAGCGTTTCACGCTGGAGAAGACATTCTATTGCGCAGCTCGTGTAACATGCCGTCGGGCTCAGTATGAATGTGATATATCGCTCAGATCGCAGAAACTCGATTGCTCGGACGCCTGCCTCTGGTATCTGGGGCTCAGTCAGCGTATCGACTGCCTCGATTCAAAAGGCTGAGTCGGACCCCTCTCTATTCGCGCGACCATGGGCAAATCCGTGCTTGACCTCACTCGTCTAATGGGATATCCTCACTGTTGTGATGAACTACAGCGCAGCGTTGCCTCCTGAATACCCTCCGCTTGCGACGACCTTCACGCTGTCTTGGCCTAACGCGCTCAAATCTATCGCTCTCACTGCCGTTGCGCGCAGCCCAATCGCGCCGATGCGCACATATTTCTTCCTACGCATCTAGGCTAAGCCTTACCTCCAAGGCCTCACACGTAATTGCTGTGAACTTTGATATGCTAGCGGCTCACTCGCGGCGCTGTGGTTAACCTTTTGTCTGCAAACATAACATCTACTGTGCCCTAAGGATACAATATAAACCTTCGCTTCCATGGATAAGGAAGGGATGTGCATTACACAACTGAGCGAAAAATACAGGTGCTATATACGTATGGATCGGTGTTCACGCCGAGGGTATGGACCGGTCCACAGAAATTAAGTCTATGGTTTTGCCTTATGTTTTGACTCTACTGTTCAAACTCTCACAATCACTTTAGCAATGATACACAATATTGTTTAATTGTAAATATTGTCAAGACCACCGAAGGTCCTGTCTAGGCCGAAAGAAATAGTGTATTAGTCTTGGCGGCCTATAGTCCAGCGGGGCGGACACCTTCGTCCCGTGACTTTATTTCTTTTCTGGTTCGGTTGTATCTAGGCACAAAATTCATCGATGACCCGACTCCTTACTATGTATTTTCCATTTTTGTTACGATTAAAGTTGTTTCCGAGTTGTCTGCTGACTTGAACACACAATATTCTTTGAATTTTGATAGACCAAGATTAAGTGTAACGATTTGCTGGTACTTAGCACTTACCCAAATATTGATGATCCGGTCTAATAGTAAATCTACTTTTCATTTTCTCATTATTAAGCTTTAAATCTGAGCCAAGATGCTGCGAGACACATGGCAAGATATTGAGGTGTATTTTACGTGTTATCTTAATGACTTTCTTGCCTCACATTTGTCCACCGTTATCAAATGCATTGGGTATTGACCTGGTCCAACCATTATGGGCCAATTGTTTTTGTTAAGTGCTCCCGCTTTATGTTACTTTAGTATTGCTTGGGTACCTCATAGTTTTGCGTTAAGCCAATACCAATGTTCGACTTCAGCTTGTACATTCTGGAGACCTGAAACCATTTTTGAGTATTGTCAGGTATCTTTATTACCAACCGTATAACTTATTTTCGCTTTTAGTAAGATGTTTGCTGGAATGTGTGTAGTTGCTTATTACTTGTTTCCTTAAAAGAAGCGTCGAAATTAGTGGGTGTTGTGATGGGGCTATGATGAATATAATAACAACTTAAGTCGTGAAGGTCTGTAACTTGGCTAGGCAACCCTAACTAGTATGCAACCATGATAGATTCTAGTTTTTCAAAACCTTAAGATTTCATCTGAGCCAAACTGTCCTTAACACGCGTATCTGGTCTTTGGTGTAAATTAATAATATCCCATCAAGGAGAAGTTTTATATGATGCTTGCAAGAAGAGGGATGGTCATGGAAAGACTTACGTAGAAATCTTTATGTGACCTTAGTCGTGGCCAAACTTCTCCTTGCAGGCATTGAGATTTTCTTGTATCTTTGTGATATACAAACTAAGACAATGATGATAGTTGAAACGTAATTTGAAATGTGTTTGGGTCACATGATTAAGCTCAACACCGATATTCTTGGCATGGCAATATATACTTCAGTTTGAATCGTAGTCATAGCTGGTATGTTCTGGAGGATACTTTATTTGCATATTCGAGCCTTATATGTATTTAAAAACCCTTATAGAAAGCAATATGGTCAATACTCTTGTTGCTTTTTCTCCTAAAAAGTATTTTTGTCTGAAACTCATGTTTTATTCGACTATTTCTTCTCGACAAGGTTGGGTTAAATATAGCATGAGTGGTAGTTTCCATTCTGAGTCTAAGAGCTAATGAAATAATAAGTAGGAGGAAGAATTTGGATGTTAATGAAGAATTTGATAGAGAGGTTTTGCCTGACTCGTCACCTTTCATGTTTTCAAAATCCAATGATAATTTTTATGCAGTAGATGGGGAGGAGAATGAAATTGAAAAACAATATCTTGATAAAGGAGATAATAATGAATTGCAGAATGTAGTAGGTGTTAAGATTGTTAATTCTTCTTCTGAATGTTTTGATGATTCATTGAAAACAAAATTTCTTAACAACGAACAAAGCATTGAGGACAAAGAGGAACATAATATGATTTACGATAACGAGATGATTCTTTGTCTGCCTATAAGTCCTTGTGAGAATGTTCCTCCATCTATAACTGAAGGTACGAATCTCTAATTTCTTTCTCAAATATGAGTCTAGACTTCTATTTCGCACTCGAAAATAAATACTGTGGAGTCTAAGTAACTCATTAGATCGTTTTAAGCTCAAGGTTGTTTAGACCTCATCTAGGATCATGATAACAAAGACAATAATATATATATGCACAACAGAATTAAACATAAGAACAATGTTATCATTAACAAGGTTTTTCTTCATTATCATTCACTTCAAGCCCTAATTCTACTTTGATCAATAGTAGAACAGTTACATCAATAAACTGTAACAGGAATCATAAGATCCTTGAGGCTACACCACACAAACTAGACGTCTACATTTTCCCTTAAGATACACACACACGTTTTTCTGTGTATATCCAACTACACGACCTAATGTCTCTTTATATAGTAGAGATCATCTAGGTTTACAAAGGGATAAGAATAATATAATTTAGGATACAAATAATACTTCCTAACTTTTATCTTTATCTTCTATATCTTTTATTTCTTAAGGGAGAGATCTTTTACGAATCTTCAATATCTTCACATCTTTTGATGATTCCTAGACTTTGCATTTAAGTCCTTCTTGTTTCATTCTTTTATTTATTCTGGTCTCAGCAAATCAATAAAATCCCAACAATCTTTCCTATTGATGATGCAAAACAACAAAGTGTGTAGAACTTCATCATAAAGCAAAGCTTCCCTGAAGTTGAGATGTAAGATCTCTTGAATGAACAACTTCCCTTAGGTGATTTTCTTTTACCATGCCACACCAAGGATCTATAAGTTGCCAAATGTACCTGTTAACGTATTCTTCCCCTTTTTGTCATAATCCAATAGGAGACATATAAATGTAAGCAACTTTGATTTTGACTACTACAAACCAATTTCACACTTTTTTATCCAAGCCTTCTATCTCCTCAAATTACCCACCATTAAGCACAATAAGAAAAATGAACTTGAGTAGTAGAAACTCACACAAGCAGTAGTAATAATGACTAGCAGTAGTAAAAACCTTCACCTCAATGTCACATGTAAATGGTTAAACATTTTAACATTAAGCTTCCCTTGAAACCCATATGTTAACCATTTCTCAAATCTTCAATTCTGTAGGCTCTATGTAATGATTACTAATAAAGAAAACTAAGTATAAACAAAACTATGGATATTGATGCTGAAGTAGAACAACCCAAACTTATGTCTTATATCTTGTATTATCCACGTGACGTCAAACTCATACCAAGAACAAAGTATAAGTAGATCGCAACCTCTTGACAAAATCCTTATCTATATGAGACACTGAGCACAACAACGTAACTCCTTAAAGTGATAGCAAATGTGAGCATTGAGCACCATAAGTTAGATCACACACCTTTGCTAGATTTGTCAAGTCTTCGTCACATCGTTTCTAAGCACGAACAAGTTATCTTCAAAGTGTAACACCCACTTTAAGATATGATAAGAACACGCATCTGAAAAACTCCACTTCATCATCAAATAAGTCATAAACAACCTTCTTCGTAATCAATTAATCTAATAAATCCCAAAAATGAGCCTTTTAAACGTTTAAGAACATTTAAAAACAAATCAATAAGAATAAACTGAAAGAAATTCAGTTCTGTCTGAGATCCAAACAAGTGCCAAAAACATGTACTGTCCGTTATCGGACAAGCCTAGCAGTACTAACTTCTCTTCTGTCCGATATCTGATAAAACTGGCAGTATTAACTTTTTATAGCCAGCAGTACTAAAATACAACTGGCAGTATAAACTTTTTAAGGCCAGCAGTACAAAGTTTCAATCACTGACTTCATTTTATCAACAGCTTTATACACAGAAACTTTTCCTTGAATAATACACGTTTAACCTTAGAAGTAGTAATAACGAACCAAGCTTGTAGCAGCATTAAAAATGAACGAACAACATTAAGTAAAGTGGGAATACCATTTGAATCTTATAGCTTGAGATGCCTTCTTATTGATGCTTCAGTAATAGTCGTGACTCTTCCATCAATGGTAGCAGTTATCTCCATGTCTTCATTCTCTGAGGTGCTTGCAGAGGCAGTTTCCTAAAACTGTTGAATGAGTGAAGTATAGATAGTAGGATTTTCTATAAGGGCATACTTGATATGACTTAGGTTGAGAAAGTCAATTATCTGATGAAAATCTTCACTTCCCTCTGATTTGTTTAAGAAAGCGACCATATTATGAGTATCACAGAATTCTAAATGAGTCATTAGTG
The DNA here is from genome assembly GCA_026074375.1 of Tanacetum coccineum. Classification (NCBI taxonomy): domain Eukaryota; kingdom Viridiplantae; phylum Streptophyta; class Magnoliopsida; order Asterales; family Asteraceae; genus Tanacetum; species Tanacetum coccineum. The sequence continues at coordinate 12,779 of BQNB010054210.1, read as the reverse complement.
AGTGAGTTGAGATAAGAGTTATGGGTTTATGTTTGTTGATGAGAATATAAGAGTTTGGTAAAGTTAATTGAGATTTTATTAAGAGCGCCTAGGGTGTTAATTTGACCGACTTAATAAGATTGAATCTTTATAAGGAAGAAATCTAATAAGAGAAAGAAATATCAAGAATTTTCCAAATCATAGACCCATATGAGCAAGTTGTTGGTGGAAATATCTTAACGGCTATTAATTAATTAAAAATTCTATTATGCATCAAACAGTACTAACGGTTACCTAGCAGTACTAATTTTAGCCTAACAGTACTAACTTTAAGCCTAGCCGTATTAACTTCACCCAGGAGCATTAAAATATACCTACCAGTACTTACTTAATACTGGCAGTATTAAGTTTAGGCCTAGCAGTATTAACTTCAATGTTGTTCCAACAAGCATTTTCATCATAGACATAGATTCTCATAAGCTCTCTTTCTATTTTTCATCTCACAAGCTCTCATTTCTTTTTCTCACTGAAACTCTCTGTCTGTTTTTCATACTCACATCTCTCTTTCTATTTTTAAGCTTATTGAATCTCTCATTTCTTTTGGCTCACCATATCACTCTTTCTGTTTTTATATCACATTTCTCTCTATTCTTTCTCCCCACTTCTAAATGTGTTAACTTTTGAGAGAGGTGGATCATTAGACTATTTAGATGTAGTCCCAAACCTAGTTTGAGCATCTACACCCCCCAATATGGTATCTTGGCACTTGGAACCACTACCTGAACCAATTCCCTAAGGACTTGGCTCATTAAGTGTTGCCAAGGATTGGGTCTTATTTTATGTTACCATTGTCCTGCTCTGCTTCTTAACTAGAAGCAGTAGTGGCAGCCCTTTCTATTCTGTCACCCAACTCATTATGGACAGCCTCATCACCAACCTTTTTCAGGGGGACCACTAGACTGAGGTATCTTGGTGTCCCGACCTCTTTTGATTTGCCTAGGTGTTTGACACAGCACACATTTTTGTTTGATGTTACATGTCCTTTTATTAATTCTTGACTGCATATTGACATCATAAGCCTCCCCTCAATGCAACACCAGATACTTAATATTCTTAGCCTGCAAATGTTAGTCCAAAACCAAAAATACACAATCCAAAGTATTTTCTTGTGTAGCAGTTTTAACTATGACTAACAGTATAAACAAGCAGTCTTTAAATATAACTAGCAGTACTAATTATACTTAGCAGTATTAACATTTACCTTAGCAGTTTTAACTTTGTCTTTAATAATTATACAATAGCATGCCTCTATTTATCACAAGCACACTAGAAAAGACTAGATAGACATGTGAGAATTCCATAGTCGGGGCTGGCCATGCTGCGTATACTGATAGGTTTCATGAGTTGGCAAGGTTAGTTCCTCACTTGGTAACTCCTGAGAGTAGGATGATTGAAAAGTATGTGTATGGACTGATCTACAAATCCGTGGGTTCATGGTGGCAGCAACAGAGCCAAAGACTTATGCAGAAGGCAGTGAGATTATGGTGCAATGACCGATGAAGCTGTGAGAAATAGATCAATTAAAAGAGTTGAGAAAAGAGGAAATGTGGGGGAAACTAGAAAGGATAGGAATGGTAAGGATGACAATAAGAGGACTATGACTAGGAATGTTTTTGCTACTACTATAAACCCTGTAGGAAGAGAGATTATGGGTACTAGGTCCAAGTATAGCACCTGCAACTCCTACTATGCACCCGGAGGGCCTTGTCGCACATGCTTCAACTGTAACCGCCCGGGTCATTTGGCAAAGGATTATAGGAGGTTTTATCACATTATGTGCCAAGGTAATGTGAATCCTATCAATGCTAGTAACCATAACTGGTAGAGGTGTTATGAGTTGTGGTAGTAACGACCATGTCTGGTCAGGCTTGCCCTAGATTGAATAAAGCACAAGAACCAGAAGGAAATCGTCCAAATCAAGTTGCTGCTAATAACGGTGGTCAGGGTCGTGGAAACCAAGGGAACCGGCCTAGGGGTAAGGCATTCATGTTGGGAGTAGAGGAAGCTCGTCAGGATCCAAACATTATGACAGGTACGTTTACTTTGAATGATCATTTTGCCACTACCTTATTTGACTCCGGTGCCGACTATAATTTTGTTTCTACTACTTTTATACCTCTGTTAGGCTTAGAGTCCAGAGACTTAGGTTTCAAAATATACGATTGAAGATAGATAGCGGGCAGCTAGTAGAGATTGATAAGGTTATTAAAGTTTGTAAACTAGAAATCGAGGGTCATGTCTTTGACATCGATTTGATACCTTTTGGGCATGGAAGTTTTGATATGATTATAGGTATGGACTGGTTGTCTAATTATAAGGCTGAAATAATTTGCCATGAGAAGGTAGTGAGGATACCACTACCGGATGGCAAGGTGCTTAGAGTAGTAGGAGAGAGACCAGAAGAGAAAGCGAGATTGTTGATGAGTGCTAAGGCTAGGTTAAGAAAACAAGAAGAGAATTGGTTTGGTTAGAGATTTCCTGTTGGTAGTATTCCCGGAATGATTATCTGGATTACCGCCTATTCGGAAAATTGAGTTTCGGATTGAGTTAATCCCTAGAGCAATGCTGGTAGCCAAGTCTCCCTATCGTTTGACACCTTCTGAAATGGAGGAGTTGTCTGGACAACTCAAGGAACTCCAAGACAAAGGTTTCATTTAACCAAGTTTATTGTCTTGGGGAGCGCCGGTATTGTTTGTTAAGAAAAAGGATGGTTCTTTTAGGATGTGCATTGATTATAGAGAATTGAACAAGTTGATGTTAGATCGTTACCACATTCCAGAATTGATGATCTATTTGATCAACTGCAAGGGTCGCAGTTTTTCTCGAAGATAGATCTAGGTCTGGATACCATCAGCTGAGAGTGCATGAGGATGACATACCAAAGAATGCGTTTAGAACTCGTTATGGACATTTTGAGTTCACTACAATGCCATTTGGTCTGACTAATGCACCAATAAATATTTATGGATTTGATGAATAGAGTTTGTAGGTCTTATCTTGATAAGTTTGTGATAGTGTTTATAGACGATATCTTAATCTACTATAAGACTCAAGAGGAGCATGTAGAACATTTAAGGTTAGTCTTGGAACTGCTCAAAAAGGAGAAACCGTATGCTAAGTTTTCTAAGTGTGAATTCTGGCTAAGACAAGTACAGTTTCTTGGGGATGTGATAAAATGGTAATGGAATTTATGTGGACCTAGTAGAAGATTGAAGACTGTTTAAGAATTAGAAAGCCCCAAGAACTCCGGTCTGAGGTTGTTCTTCTTAGGATGGGTTGGGTATTACCGTAGGTTATTGAGAATTTTTCCTAAGGATGCTAAGTCTCCCTTACTATCTTGACTCAGAAGAGTAAGACTTTCGATTGGGGTGAGGAACAGGAATTGGCATTTCAGACCTTGAAGGATAAGTTATGTAATGCGCCTGTTCTAGCTCTCCCCGATGGACTGGAAGACTTTGTGGTATATTGTGATGCGTCGGGATAGGACTAGGTTGTGTGTTAATGCAAAAGAGGTAAAGGGATAGCTTATTGCTGTCTAGGCAGTTAAAAAATTCATGAGAAAGAATTATTAATACCATGATTTAGAGTTGGGTGTGGTTTGTGTTTTGCACTTAGATTATGGAGACATTATCTGTATGGGATAAAGCGTGTCATCTATACGGATCATAAGAGTCTTTAGCATATCTTTAGTCAGAAAGAGTTAAATATGCGATAGTGTCGTGGATAGACGTTTGTTTAGTGACATTTGACTTGTAAAATTCGCTACCATCCTAGTACAGGCGAATGTAGGGGCTGATGTCATAAGTAGCAAGAAAGAGTAAAGCCTAAGAGAGTTAGAGCTATGTATAAATCCTTCAGTCGGAGTATCAAAGATGATTACTGGCGGTTCAGAAAGGAGGCTGTGGATGCATTTGCAGTATTGCAGAAAGGTTTAGATGAGATGATAGAACAGAGAAGTGATGGAACTTTATACTACCTGGATCGAATATAGGTACCTTTAAAGGGTGAGGTGAGAACCCTAATAATGGATGAAGCTCATAAGTTCGAAGTAACTCTGTACACCCAAGAGATGTATAAGATGTATTATGATTTGGAGAGATAGGTATTGGGGACTGGAATGAAAAAGGAGTATAGCTGAACATGTTAGTATGTGGTTTTGTCTTATCTGGGTTAAGGCTGAGCATCAAGGCAATCTGGCTCTGCTCAAACAACCTGAGATTCGCCATATGGAAATAGGAAGGGTAGCTATGGGATTTTGTGACTAAGTTTTGGACTTTAGGACTAGTAGGTGGGCTGACACAATGTTTGGGTCTTGTGGAACCGATTGACTAAGTCTGCTCTTTTTGCTACCTATGTGTTAAGGTTATAAAAATGGAGAAAGGTTGGCTAGATTGTATTTGAATGAGATAGTTGCTAGACATGGTGTGCCAATCTCGATTATATCGGATCGTGATAGTCGTTTCACATCAAGGTTTTGGCAGTCAATGCAAGAGGCATTAGGAACTCGTTTAGACATGAGTACAACTTATCACCCTCAGACCGATGGTCAGAGTGAGCGTACTATTCAGACTTTGGAAGACATGCTTAGAGCGTGCGTCCTAGACTTCGGAGGAAGTTAGGATGTTTATCTTCCGTTGGTTGAGTTTTTCGTATAACAATAGTTATCATTCTAGTGTGAGACGTGCTCTGTTTGAGGCATTGTATGAATAGAAAGTGTCATTCGCCAATTATGTGGGCTGAGGTTGGAGAAGGTCAGTTGATAGGACCTGAGTTAGTGCAAGAGACTACTGAGAAGATCTCGTAGATTAAGGATAGACTTAAGGCTGCGCGTGATCGTTAGAAAAGTTATGCTGATAAGAGGAGGAAGCCTCTAGAGTTTAGTGTAGGTGACTATGTCTTGCTCAAAGTGTTGCCTTGGAAAGGTGTGGTACGCTTTGGGAATAAAGGAAAGTTAGTACCTAGGTTTTGTTGGACCGTTTGAGATTATTGAGAAAGTAGGCCCTGTGGCCTATCGATTAGATTTGCCTGAGGAATTGAATGATGTTCATGACAAGTTCCATGTGTCAAACCTTAAGAAGTGTTTGGCTGATCCAACACTGAAAGTGCCTTTGGATGAGATTCGAGTTGATGCCTAAGTTAAATTTTTTGTGGGAGGAGCTGTGGAAATTTTAGGAAAGAGAGTTTAAAAAGTTGAAGCGTAGGTTGGATTGCCATCGTCAAGGTTCGGTGGGATTCGAAACGTGGTCCTGAATTAACGTGGGAACGTGAAGATCAGATGAAACTGAAGTATCCGAATTTGTTTAGTGATGATAGTAGTTGAATTTCAAGGAAAACAAATTTTCCTTTTAAGGGGGGTAGAAAATGTACCTTTGCCTTTTTGTGTTCTGAATATATACATTATTCCTTGACTATTTGACTTTTCGTTTAGTTTATCAGGATTTTGGTACCGTGTTGTACGGTGGTGATTTTATGAGATATGAGTAAATTGTGGTTTATTGTGATTAATTAATCCCTTTAGTTTTAGAAGGTATTATTGTAGGTATGTGTTTTCCGGGTGGTTTTGACTGTGGAATTTTGAGAAATGGCGAAAAACGATGTCCGACAAGTCCGTTAATGTCTAAATGTGTTTTGATGGGTGTTAAAGTGGAAAAATATGTCCGTTTGTAAATACTCTAGGTTACATGGAAAAAGTATTTTTTAAAGTGAATAGAAAGGCTAATTAACTTTTGGGGTAAATTTTACGGTTGGTTTTACGAGTATTTAAGTGACCCGGCATGGAAAGAAGGCCGAGACCCCATGGGATACCATGGCCGGTCAAAAGAAGACTAGGGAGACAAGGTGGCTTAATTTTAGCTAACCTTGTCCAAATTGTACATAAGATGCTTTCCTTATCCTCTTTATTTTCACATAGTTTCATTTTTAAAAATCAAAAAAAAAAATATCTCTCCTTCTCTCTTGTGTTTCGTCCGCACCTACAAAACACACATCTTATAATTTTTGAAGTTTTGATCAAGAAAACATGAAGACATAAATATTTGAGGTTGATTCTAGTGTTTGGTTATTCATTTATACATTGTTTGGGGTTGTTCGGTTCGTTTTTGGGAAAATCTACAAATTTGTAGATTTTCTTAGTGTAAGTCGCGTTAAATTTAAAATTCGTTTGTCCATTTTGGGTTTATTTTGAGGCATAGATGTTAAGTTGTACAGTTGATCGTTGTGAAACTTGATTTTTGAATGCGGAAAATGAATAAAAATGGGTGGTGGTTGTTCGTGAAATAGTAAAGGAAAAAGATGGTTTTGTGTTGTTTTGATGTTGTGGCGTGGATGGTTGATAATATATGATCTCGAATGCTTAGTTTATTAATAGTTAGCTTGTATCGGTTATTCGGGCTTATTTTAAGCTATTTCTTGTCTTTTTTAGGCTTATATGCCACGTGTTAGATTCCAAAGTGATTTGATTATTTTTTTGGGTTATTGGGTATGTTGTGGAATATTTTGGAAGCTTAAGGTAGTAACCAAAGATGATTAGTAGCTTAGTAGCTTATTTTAAAGCTTATATACGTATTTTGGAGTTTATGGACTCACGGACCCAATAAGTCTATTTGAGCCGCGGCTTAATGGGAAGGCTTATTGTGGTCCGGATTATTTTTGCATATGAGTATATACTTATATATGTAAATGAACATTGGTTTTGGATTTAGATCGTATTTTGCGCACTTATAAATGTCTTAATGAACCCTTGTTGGGCCTTAAAGCCCAATAAGCGATATTTAGTAGTTATGAGAGTTTTGACGGACTTTTGAAAGTGGAAATGTATTTACGAAGTGATATTGAACGATATTTTGGGAAAACGTTTTTTTGTTGGTAAGCGTTACGATTGAGATTTTGGAATTTTGTCGAAAAGTGTTGAATTTGTGAAAGATGTTGAAAATAAAGTTTGAAACCTTAGAAAACGTTGTATAAACGTACGAGTCATGTCGAAATTTCGTAAAAACTTTATACGTATAAAATTTCTTAAAAACATGATTTTTTGATTTTAAATAATAAAATAATATTTAGTTATTTTATTTATTTACTAAATTCACTAAAGACGAAAAAATCTAATTTTCTCAAAACTTCTCTAAAGTAGTTTATTATGAGTAAACGTTTTCATTTTTGAACCGTATAATGATTTTTTTAAAGTGACTAAGGTTTACTGTACGAATGGACTTGTCGAGATATATTTATAATTAAATATTATAAAAATAATTATTATTATTACTTTCTAGTTACGGCTAAATGTATAAGTATAATTATCGATGGAATGAGTTGATATGATTGTGGAGTTAAGTCGTCAACCGCATCACACACTAAATTGTTTGGGTAATGTAAACGAGTCTAAACTCTAGCATCAAACGTAAGATTGTTTTGGAATTGGAAATGATTAAATTGGGACATTAACTGACTAGGTCGTCGTGCGGGGTAGTTGCATTTGCTTGTGCTATTGTGATTTGGTTTCTAAAGGACTTGCATGAAGGTGAGTATTCGTAGCCCACTTTAATGGTTTTTCCGTTTTGGGAAAATGGACACTAAATGTGGTTTGGAAAATGTTTTGAATCTATCTGGCAGAAAAAATGTGGTTTTGTTTTTAGGACAAGTTATGTGCTTATGACTGCTATGTGAATATTATATGATGCATGATTGTTTGGATCGGATGGGTACGCCTACCTAGTGTTTGTGAGATTATTGGATCGGATGGGTACGCCTACCCAGTATTTGTGTGATTATTGGAGCGGATGGGTACGCCTACCCAGGTTTGTGTGTGGTCAGCTCTATTTTTTGTTGCTCCAGCTCGGTAGGCCTTTAGATGTGCGTAAGTCAAAATATGGTTATTGATTAGCGGTGATGCTAAGGTTGTTTGCATATATTCACTGTCATATAGCACTATTGTCCACTGTTGAAATATTGGCACAGCTTTTGGGTTTAAGGTCAACTACGGGCTCTCAATATTTATTGTTGCGTTTTAGTGTATCATTTTCAGGTGAGTGGAAAGAAGAGTAGTTTGGTGATTGATAGCAGACTTAGAAGTATCCCGAGTGGAATTTCGTTTGAAGTCTTGCTTGTTTGTTGTTTTGATTCTAGTTTTTGGATGTTTTGGATTAAGTTTGGATTATGGTCCCTAGTGAGGGCATTGTAATAATTGTAAGAGATTGTGGATTTTTAGTTGCAATTTGGGACATCACTCGAGTTTGTTCGAGGTTGATGGTCTTCATAGCACTTGGATTTTATGCAATGTAGTTTTCTCTATTTTGTATCTTGTGTTATGATTGATCATTAATCGAGCCAATTCCATGAGTTCCGCCATTGTCTACTAACAAACTCATGTTCCTCTAATTTCTTTGACATACTTCTTGTTTGTGTAGCTGAATGCAAATCTCCAATCACTTGATCAAGAGGATGATCTTTATGAATTCTTGTAGTTAGAATAGGACTTACTTGGATTGTTGTATCCAAATTGTTCATGTCAGCCTCTGCACCATCATCTTCATCATTTATTGAGAAGTCAAATATGCTATAATATTCCAAAGCAGGCATATTTAGATCAAATGGAAGTTCAATGCTTGTTTTTTCACCAACAACATTAACTTCATTTGTGCTAGCAGCATTAATATTGTTAGTGTTATTAACATTATCTTCCTTCTCTTGATCATTACATTCACTATCTTTTCTTGGATCTTCATTAACCTTCTTTCCATCATCACTTGAAGGTTTGGATCTATCATCATGAGAACTCTTTGGATCTTAGGAAAATGGTGGATCAGCAGTCCATAATGGTAGCAAAATGTAATTGTTGATAGGTTCTGTCTCCTTTCTAGCTTGACCTTCATTATCAATTGCTTTTATACCTGCAAAACCAATAGACTGTGTACCTGCAACAATTGGCTCATAATTCATTGTTCTTGTTAGTGCATCAATATCAAATAGCCAATTTGGTCCACTACCTACAACATTAGGTGTATTCTCACTAAACCTAATATGCAAGTATTCTTCCACTATGCTTGTTCTAGTATTGAATACTCTAAAGGCTTTACTATTCAAAGAGTATCCAACAAAGAAACCTTCATCAGCTTTACCATCAAATTTTCCTAAGTGATCTTTGGTATTAAGAATAGTAACAGGACACCCAAATGGTCTTCTAAAACTTAAAGTTAGTGTTCTACCATGAAAAAGTTCATATAGGGTCTTGTTATGAGGCTTAACTACTAACACTCTATTTTATACATAACAAGCAGTATTAACTACTTCTGCCCAAAAAGTAGTTGGCAACTTAGAATCAGCTAGCATAGTCTTAGCAGCCTCTATTAGTGTCCTATTCCTCCTCTTAGCAACTCCATTTTGTTGAGGAGTTCTAGCTATACTAAATTGTCTTAAAATACCCTTCATCTCACAAAACTGATTCATTTCTTTGATTTTGAATTCAGTTCCGTTATTACACCTAATCGCCTTATCCTTGTGATCTATTAGATTTTCTATCCCAGTTATAAAGGACTTAAGAATGCCTCTAGTCTCATCCTTAGTAGCTAGAAAGAAAACCCATGTAAACCTACTAAAATCATTTGTGACAACTAGGCAATACATTTTTTTCCTAAGGCTTTTTACAAATGTTAGAGCAAACAAGTCCATATGCAACAAATGTAAAGGGACACTGATTGAGTTCTCTGTTTTGGACTTACAAGAGGCTCTGTGCTACTTTTCCTTTTGAAAAGCAACACAGGTTTGATCATTTTCAAAAAGTTTGGAAGGTAAACCTCTTACAAGATTTACCTTAACCAATTTATTCATTGTTTTAATATTTAAGTGACCTAGCCTTCTATGCTAATGTTTAGATTCATCATATGTGGCTTGCAAAATGGCAAGTTAAACCTCCTTTAGGAACTATGTTCTTTAAATCAACACTATACATATTGTTCTTTCTAGGAACTCTAAGTAAAACTTGACTTTCTTCGATTAACTTAAAGTTTAGAGATAAAACAATGCATTCAGTGTCCTTAAAAAGAACACTATTCTTTTTATCACACATTTGTGAAACACTAAAGATATTAAACTTTAACTCTCTCACAAAATACACATTTTCAAAATCTAGATTACCAGTTTTAATGGTACCTTTTCCTATGATTTTCCCTCCTTTGGGGTTCCCTTCAAAAGCAACATATCCTCCATCTATCTCTTAATAGTCTGTAAGATAGGACATGTTCCCTGTCATGTGCCTTGAGCATCCACTATCAATCACTCCTTGATCTTGTAAATCTATTTGTGGATTACCCTGCACATTAGATAAGAAAATTAGTTTCTTTTGGGGACCCAAGCCATCACTGACTTGGATCTGCCTTGTGCATCAATATAATCAAACGTTTTTTGGGTGATTGATGCACTATTGTGTTTAGAAACATGGTCTAAAACTTTATGTTTTGGTTTCCAAACCCAACAAGCTGAGGCCTTAACAACATTAAAATTATTTCCCTTAACAACATTAACTACTGCTTTTGGCCTAGCAGTATTAAATTTTTTACCCCTAACAGTATTAACCCTTGGATTAATATTACTGTTTTTTAACGTTGTGTTCTTATGAATGGGCCTCTTAACAGTTGAATGTGCTATTTTAGGAAGATATGACATTGGTTTAGCAGCATTCACTGTTGTTTTTAAGTGAGCAACATTAACTTGTATAGCAGTATTAACTGATACTAAACCAGACTTCATTAGTATAACTGCTCTTAAGAACCATGTTCTTTTTTATCACAGGGGTGAGTCATTTATCAAAAATTTTGATGATTCACACCTTTGAGCATGGCTCCCAAACAGGTTTTACCGTCCTTATGATTTTGAGAACTGTTTTTAACAATGGTAATTGTCACATCTAACTTGTAAAATGATCAAAGCTTCCACACACATACCATGTGTTATTAAACATCTCAAAAGGCATCCTAGGTATTTGAGACATCATAATGTTATAATATTCTTTGACTTGCCTCATGGACTTGAGTGTTTCCCTCCCCCCCATTCCCTATGTTTCTCAACTTGTTTAACAATTTTCCTAGCAAAAACTAACAAACAAGTACAGTTTTTCCTCTAGTTGTTAGAGTTTGACAACTCTATTTTAAGCAATACTAGCTAATTGTTTTTCACACTAGTTTTAGTTTGAGACACATTTTCTTCCTCATTATCTGTCACCCATTCTTCAATAATTGGGGCATAATCATTCTTCCTAACTACCGTAAGCTCTTCTTCACTAGACATAGCTTTACTGTTCTCAACTACATGCTCATTAACAAACTTATCTAAACCAGTAAAAGACAAGTCAGGTGTTGGAGGCATGAAATTTCCTGTGTAGGGAGGTGGAACTGCATTATATTTTTCATAGCCTAAACCTTTCTTGCAATTATCAACAATCTGATACTCTATGAGATTGTCTAAACATTTAGATGCATTTTCAAATTTATCTACATTAAATTGAATGCTATCTTTTCTTTTTGAATTTTTTCAAGCTTCTTCCTAAGTTTTCTAATAGTTATTTCTCCTACTTGAATATTGGTATGTGCTTAATTACACATACTATTTTCTATTAAAAGACCGTGACTTTGTTAAATGACCAAAAACCTACCAAAAATACATTTATTTGGAGACTTTTTTACTTATATTGTGCAAGAAACGGATATCCGAAAAAAGGACAAAAAATCAAGTCAAAACGGACAAAACCGAGCACGGAATGGAAAAGTGTGAAAGTCAAAATTAAAGTCAAAGTCAAAGTCAACCCCGACAAAGTCGGGGGAGTGTGTAGGGTTGTAACAATATTAGTAATTTATAGAAGGGAAGAGAGCAAATATTGTTAACAAAGGCAAAAACCGAAGCCGTAACTGAAGAAATACTTAATGGGCCCACCCTTACCCATCTAATGGGCCGGGGCAGCCCATTAAGCATTTATATGAAGACCAATACAACGAATATGGCCCAAAATCCTCTTAATCATAAACAGGCCCAACAATTAAAACCTAGGCCCAATCCCTTTTAACTGCCATTAGCCCTAAACCCTTAACCGTTAACTATCGTTAGTCCCCAAGGACTGTGACTGCAATAAAACTATACAACTTGAGGGGCCTTTCTTGCCAACCCCTTTAATATTTTACACACAAGGACGATGGTTGCAATAACAACATACAAAATAGGGGACTAAACCTGTCAAAACCCCACAAACTTTCACCCAGTCAAATACCCAAATCCTTTTCCCGCCAAACACCATTGTCACTATTCACCCATCACTCTCCTCACCTCGATCACTGTTCCTACAAACAAAACATCACTCTCCCACTACAACCCCACCCCATAACAGTTCAATTGCCACCTTGGCAATCCCAGACAACACCATTGGCTGCAAACAATGAAGGGCCAGGATTTGAGACCTTGGGGACAAAGAAAATTCAATGGCTGAGATTACTTTTGGATTCTACTCATACAACAAACACCAGCTCTTTCTTCTCACAAAACAAGCACAAGTCAATAGCAAGCTTGAAGACTTTTAGTATAAATATAGTAGCTAGTGTAGCTTATGTTTTTGGTCGAATTTTGTTTAGTCAAGTCTTGTGTAAACAAATTTGTCCATTTTTAATAAATATATAATAAATTAAACCCTTTGTATATAATAAATATATAATAAATATATAAATATAATAAGAGTTAAAAATATCAATGATAAGAATTCCAAA
>BQNB010054209.1:0-25432 GCA_026074375.1 Tanacetum coccineum | reverse complement strand
GTTTGAAGGTCATTATGTTCTAGACCTATTAATTCCTTGTTTTGTTGAGGAAATTTGTTGAACCATCTTTTATGAATAAAGTCATCCGCTTGCGTTTGTTTTGATGCGATAAGTGTGACATTCGACCTATTCTCGGGCAGGGTGTTACATCTGTGATCCGTTTGTACGAATAAATTCCTTCTCTTCATCATTATCATTGTCTCTGGATTTATTTCGGATTGTGATTTGTGCAATCATCTCATTATCTACTTCAACCACCACTCTAGCTTTCGACTAAATCTCAGGACGAGATTTCTGTAAGGGTGGGAGGATGTAACAACCCGTAATTTTCATCAATGTAATTATCCATCTATTAAATTGGATGCACTGTAGTATCCATCTATTATACCACCTTTTTACGGGAAAAATTTTCGCTTTATTCCATTATGTAACGTAGTTTACATAACTAAAGTAAATGAGCTCACGCAACCTACCAATGCCAACTATATCTATGTTTATATCATGTAAACATCCTAATATGTCAAGTCTATATCCTAATATCATTTTTACCAAGTACATTATCCATTTAACGTACCATTTACAATGTTATATCAAAACAAGCATTATACGTTAACGTTTATTCCAAAAACCCTAATTTCATGTCAAAGCAAATGTACAAGCCTTCAAGCATGTGTACAAGTTACAATGCCAAAATTTTGAATATCTTTTCCCTCCTAAACCCTAGTACAACCTTCTAAAGCTCAATGTACAAGTCAATTGTGCATGAAATACAAACTAGGTCATTTTACCTCCTAAATCATGTTTATATCTTACCACCACTTTAACACAAGGTACAAACACCCAATGCACAACTCCTAAACCCTAAACCTAATCCCTAAATCATTCTAAACCCTAATCCTAAAACCCTAATTCATCTAACCCTAAACCAAAATCATAAAACCATAGCAAACCCATTACACCTTAAACTAGTTCATAGTTTTCAGAATCTGATTCGTTAATAAAACATAAGATCTAGGTAAAATCAATAGGTTCTGGGTATTAAGTAAAAATACTAGGTTGTAGCCATATTTATTGTTATCATTTTTCCGGTGGACTCAACCAGATTCAATGTCGGATGAATTAGTTATAGCCGAAATGACAAAAGTACGTAGATTCTGCACACCTGTAGTAAATGGATGTTATCTCTAACTTTTTGTATAGTAACCCCTAAATATGTAAAACTAAAAGTTGTAGAGGACTCAAATATCTAACCATGCTCACTGGTTTGAGCTTCATCGGAGTTACGGTTTGTAAATGGCAACCATTTTACCGGGACTGATGTTGGCTGTCCAAAAACAGCCATGTATAAACTAAATAAACACCTCAAGCTCCTCCATGACTCACCACCACCTTCATCACCATGACCTCACCACCACATCACCATCACTCCAGCACCTTACAAGCACCTCCATCACCTCCTTGTAAGCTACTACCACAACTTACACACTAAGTAAGCTACTTGTCACCCATCTCCTTCCACCTTGCTATTCTATCACTCTAGCTCACAATAGTCACTCCCTAGACTTTCTTAGTCACCCTAGTAGCCGCCATGAATCACTAATCTATAACTAAGTCACCAAATCAAGCTAGAACTTGGGCACCAAGTTAGTTCTTGCCTATAAATAGTCGAACCAAAACACATACTTTCATTCATTCCAAAAACACTTCTCCACCTCAAACTTTGCTCTATCCTTGCACTAGCAAAAGTATAAAAGTCCCAAGGTGTGTTTAGAAACCAAGGATTCCAAGGAAGAAGCCATAGAACTCGTCTCCAAGCTACACGAACCAAAAACCTCCATTTCGACCCATTTCAAGTTGTAAGCTTTTTCTACTCGTCCTATAAGCTTTGCTACTATTTTAGGTTGTTCATAAACTCTATTAGATCATGAAGGAACTCTTTGTTAAGAGCCTTGAACATCAAACCCATTCGAATTGTTTTAAAACCCTAAAACGTACCCGTTTTGATTTTTTTTCAATCACAAGCCCTTTTCATAAGCTATAAGCTCGTAAACTCTACTTATTTTAGCTTATTCTAATAAGCCATAAGCTGCAAAACTCTCTTGGATTTCAAAAATATCATTATTATGGTTTTTGGACTTGTTTTGCAAATAAATCCCATGCAAGGGGTATATATTGTAAATATTTTGGAAATTATAACTAGAGGGGCTAAAAATGTCATATTCTAAAGGGGTAAAATATAACCAATAATTAAAAAAAAAATAACTATAAGGACCTATCTTGCCAAGTTTCAAAGTTAAAGGTTTAATATATATATACCTATTTATAAAGGACTAAACTTATAAAAGTTTATAAACCAAGGGTATATTATTTGCCATTTGGTGCATTTCTTTAGGTATAAATTGAATATTTTTATATTAGTTATAAAATATATATTATTATTTAAGACTTGATTTTATTAAAACCCGACACGTTTATCATTATTAATCATCGATCGGACGCATTATAATAAACAATTACGTTATCTATAGTTAATGTACTTATCATATTAGGCTTTTGAAGAAAACTTAAAATCTTATCGTATCACGTTACTAGAGAATTTCATGTGAGGGGTTTCATTTGGGTATACGTTTTGAAGAGTTTGCTGGATTTACGATTTAAAGTGTCATGGCTCCTCAAACGTGTACTACGTGACCTCTGAATTATGATAGCCCGAATAGTGATACAAATTTATTTCCTTAAATTAAAAAATCAATAGTAAGTTGTATGTTAACATTTATAAAGTTTTGAAAGCATAAGCCATTCACACTAAGACTTGGACATTTTACCTCAGTTACGTGACGAGCCGTTTACTTTCATTTCATAAACTTTTGCACTCAATCGTTTTCCCTAGTTAAGGTGAGTTCATTGCCTGCATTTTAAATCTTTTGGGGAAAAATTTGAATTTATATAAACCCGCGAGAGGGATATACATGCTTAAACCATGAATGCAAGTGTTTTTCTTAATTGGATGCCAGAAAATTTATTACCTAAGTATCTTCCTCATGCCAATATTTCTTTAACCACATGAACCATTATTTCACTGCAAGTGAACGCGAAATTGTGGATATGATCTATCGGGGTGTGACGACTCTCGTTGGTGTACTATATTTTCGTACCAATAGACTATATGTTGATTATAATGGGTATACTTTGGCTTTGTTTTTCCTTTCCACAGGGGCATTTGTTTTCAAACCAATGTCACTACGGGTGATTTCTCAATGTTTAACGTATGATATCATGAGCTTAGGGCATCATACGGTTTTCATAATAATGGTACTCATTGCATCTGACTAGTTAGAGGTGTATACAAGTACCCACTTGATGATGACTTGTATTCAAACTGTTTACCATAAACCAATGAATATCACTCAACCTTTGTGTTGATCATTTTAGCATGTTTATCTCAGGTATTTGAGCAACTTATGGCACGGAGTGGCACGGACTTGAAGATGGCTAAACTGTTATCATTCAAACTTTATGTTTCTAAATTTTGGGACCTCTTTTTGTAAAAACTCTGATGAATAAATAAATGATAACAAAATTTTCTAAAACATCTCTTTATGAGTCGTTTTCTATGATTATGTCTGTTGATCCATGAAGTAATTCCCCATATTAGCTTCCGCTGCTATATGTCAAAAATGAGGGTGTTACACCTCAAGGTATTAGGAAAATTAACAAACGTGTGTCTTTCTCTACAGGACTAATTTCGACTACTAGTGTTAGCAGACCGTAGCTTAAAAGCATTCAATTAGAAGATAAAGTCAAGCCTAACAATAGTCAAGGGAAGAAGCAAGAAGTAGATGACCACCGTAGGAATTTTAAGTTTTTAAATAATAAAACGTCTGTAACTACGTGTAATGATAGTTTGAATGCTAAGACTCGATACGTTAGACTTTGCTTGTGTTTCTTGTGGAAAAAATGTGTGCTAATGACAATCATTGATATGGTGTGTTCTTCATCTATATTAGTGAATAAATTCTAGGACTAAACTAACAATTACTGTAACACTAATTAATTCTTGAGAACCCTAAACGATACTGTGAACCAATCTATTTATCAACGTCCCTTAAGAGAATAGTTGCTTCATAATCTACTAATCAGAAACCTAAAAGCAAAATTAGATTGCATTTGTGAAGTAGTGTATGAACATGTAAATGGTGGTACTATGTGATCTCACCACTAGGATATAATTGGAAAACCTAAGACGATTATAGTGTAGTGTTAACAAATATGGTTGTATGCTCCTCTTGGAATTAATGTCTAGTATCTTATTACTATCTCGGATCCCGAGACTCTTAAGAAATCCACTATTCATATTTTTTTTTTTTTTTTAATAAAAGTCGATCGTCTTCTAATTTTTGTAGCTCGTATGATAATTCCTATTTCGTCATCGAACTCTAGGGACTCTAAAGCAATTGATGGGAAATTCAAGATTCTAGTAAGTTTGTGGGAAATTTCTGGGTACGGTAAAGTGTTGGAAAATGATCAAATCTGCACCCATTCGTGGTTATGGAGATTAGTTAAGGAATGGAACTATCAAAAGGGTTTTATTTCGTTGGAGGGTTGAATCACAATTTATTCTCTGTTGGTAAATTCTATGACGCGGATTTAGAAGTTGCTTTTCGGAAGTCTACATGTTATGTTCGTGATATGAAGGGAAATGATCTTTTCACAGGTTCTCGTTGATCAGATCTTTACTTAATCACCCTTCAAGATACATTTTTCTAATCCTATTGATTAATGGCTAAAAGCTAATCGTCTCAAGCATGGTTATGGCGCGCGTCTTTCTCACACTTAAACTTTAATTCCATTATCTTGTGTCAAAGATTTGATATTGTGATTGGTTCTTCCATAGTTAAAATTCTTTAAGTCATCTTTGTTCTGTCTTGTGAGTTAGGTAACAGCCAAACGTAAGTCTTTCTCACAAAAGACTATCCCTGTGCTGCCCAAAATACGGTTACAACTTCTACACATGGACTTATGTGGTCCCATGCGGGTAGAAAGTATTAATGAAAAGAAATATGTTCTCGTAATTGTTGATGACTACTCCAGATATACTTGGACTCACTTCTTGTGGTCCAAAGATGAAACTCCAAAAGTTCTCGTCAATTTCCTCAAATTTGTTCAAAGAGGACTTCATGCTCATGTTAGAACAGTTCGAACTGACAAAGGCACGGAATTCTTAAATAAAACTCTTCATGCATACTTTGCTCAAGAAGGGATTGCATACCAAACGTCCACACTGCTCGAAAACACTGAACAAAAGGGCGTGTTGAAATTCAAAAATCGTAATCCTGTTGTTGGCTGATGAACAATGCTAAGCGCGCTAAAGTTCCTTTATTTATTCTAGGCTGAAGCAGTTGCAACAGCCTTTTTTACTCTAAATCGTTCAGTGTAATTCTCGCATGAGAAAACACCTTACCACATCATCAATGGCCGGAAACCGTCTGTTAAGTTCTTTCACATTTTTTGTTCTCTTTGCTACATCGTCAAAGATGGAGAGAATCTTGACAAGATGAAAGAAAAAGGTGATGCATGTATTTTTGTAGGGTATTCTACTCAATCAAGAGCTTATCGGGTTATAAACAAGAAGAAACACGAGTGATAGTCGAAACCATTCATGTTAACTTTGACGAATTACCTCTGATGGCGTCAGATCACGCCAGTTCTGACCCCACACCACAATGTCCGACAACAGCACTTAAACATGACAGTTTAAGTCCCGGTCTCCAAAGTCAAGATATGTTCTCTTTCAGTGAGACCGGAACAATGTCTAATGAGCTGGATTTGCTATTTAGTTAATGTTGGATAAATTACTTAATGGAACGACTTAATTATTGTGAAGTCAATGTATACCGTGTAACTATGCTGATGCATTTAATCAACGTCAACACCCCCTACAACACACAAACTCCATCTACTCAACGGTCCTTTGCTGCAGAAAATACACATCCATTGAACAGTCAAACAACACTGTAACAACAAGTCAAGCAACAACCTGTCACTGCTTTTGAGACTCTTTAATCAAGCAAACTGAGAAAGAGTGCACATGTTAAAGAGACGAATTTATCATCATCCTTTGTAACACCGATACAAGAACGAGGGGAGACATCTTCTCGATATGTTGACTCGTTAAACATGCATACATTCTATCAACGACATCCTTCAGAACAGCGTTGGACAAAAGATCATTCGTTATAACAAGTCATTAGAAATCATTCTCAATCAGTTAGAATAAGACGTTATCTAGAAACAGATGGCGAGATGTGTTATGTTCGCACTCACCGTGAGGTCGAACCAAGAACCGAAGGAACTTCAAAGAACCATTGCTGTTTCTGTTACGGATTGAATCGATGCAGAAGAATCTTTTGCTTTTGATCGATTAGATATATGGGAATTAGTCGACATACCACTCTGCAAAAATGACATTAACATGAAGTGGCTCTAGAAAAACAAACGTGATGAGGAGAATACTGTAATTCGCAACAAAGCTCGTCTTATAGCTAAGGGATACAGCCAACAGGAAGGAATCAACTTTGAAGAGTCATTTGCTTTAGTTGCTCGGTTAGAAGCAGTCGGGCTATTCGTTGCGTATGCTGACACAAGTCTTTCATATCTATCAGATTGGACGTAATGACAGCTTTTATTAATGGTCTTGAAGAGAAGAAGTGTACGTAAATTCAACCAGATAGATTCGTAGACCAACATCATCTGACAAGTCTACGTCTCAAAAAGGTATTTAATGAATCAAACCAACTTCTAAGGGGTGTGGTATGATGAAATTTTAACTTCTGGTCTCCAAAGGGTTCTCAAAGGTTCTATTGATCCAACTTGTTCATGTACTAAAAAGGGGGAAGACATATTGCTTGTGCAAATTATGTTGATGATATTATTTTTGGTTTACAACCCAAAACTTATTAACAAGTTAGCAAAATCATCACAGCAAATATTAAATTGTTATGATGGGGGATCTTCAAAACAATTCCACTAACCAAAAAATTTTACACGAAAAACCACTAACTACATAAATCTCATCAAAACCCTCATTACATAACATATTAACATCCAATTACACCATTCACCCCATCATATCAATTATTTCCATTAATCCCCATCCATCTACAATTTATTTAACCCTCTCTCACCAAACATCACCATAAACACTCAGATAAAAGAAACCCTGACATTCCTCACCTCCCTATCCCCCACACCGACCTTAATCATCCCCCTCCAAAAAAAATCCCTCAGCGTCAAACGCCGCATATTCCACCGGACCTAAAGAATAACCCAACGAATTATCAGCGAGCCAACGCATCGGCGCTCACCACCACGAAGGAAAAACCCCCCCACCGCGCGCGCGCGCGCCTCCGCCAACCAAACAGCCTCTCCCTCTTCGTAGATTCCGGCCCTCTCTAGCTTCGCCCCTCGCGCGACTAGTCTCAGACCCAACGAAAATGTACATCTCCCCCCGCTCCCCCCCCCCCCCAGACGGTAGCATATAACAATATTCCATAAGACCAGGTGTTATAGTTAGTCAGATGGTCATCCACAAATAAATGACCAGGATCTGTCTTCAATGTCTTCAGCTGATGCAGTAGCTTTAGTATGCTGTCCTTTATGCGTGTGTTTCGGTTTCACTAGTTCCTATGGTGAGAACTCAGATCACATATTATGGCTTTCACTTTGATAGTATAATAGGTATTGTGTCCCAAGGGCAGCCATAGCCACCTCGTGCAAATCCTGCAAGCATTCCCCATACATTGCAATCGAATATGTCAGAACATTCACATAAGGAACAAGTTGAAAAGGTGTATTGCGTGAATATTCGTTTGTTGGAAATGAAACCCAGTTAGCTGACTTGTTTACTAAGCATTCACGAAGATAGGTTTAAGATGTTCGTCCAGAGAATCGGTATGAGATGTTTGGACTCAGAAGAACTGGAGGTTATCTGGCAATATGAATCTGCTTCCATCACGACTTCGCATTTGTTTAATTTTTTTTGATTTTTCTCTTTATTTTGTTTTCTTAATTTATTTTTGAAAATAGAGTAACAATACAAAAATATAAAACCAACATAAAGAAAATTACAAAATTTAAAATCTAGAAAACACAATACAAAATCTAAAATATTTCATAAAATTACCAAATATAATCTTCTCGACATGTCTCTGGAATCGATAAATTTATGTATCATTAGAAATGTCGATTTAACATTGACACCACGGGCTGTGTAAATGGAGTTCGAGCAAGAGTTGTAAACTTTTCAAACATTTCATTCCAAATTTTTTTTTTGAATCTTATGTACATCTGCAGTGCCATAACTCGGTATGATGTAATAGGGAAGTGTATGCTTCGGTTTGCGCTTAATCTACAAATAGAAGATAGGGTCTATCTATCACTGGTTTTTAAACCCGTATTGAACACAATTTTCAAGAGAACTTTCATTGTCAAATTGTTTACTATATAATTTGTAGGCGTCATTTTCGATAATTAATGGTATTTGTTTTTTTAAAATTGTTGTTCAAACACTCCCTTCCACGAATAAGTTTAAAAAATTTGGTATCAATATTTCTTAAAAATGTCATTTTCATAAATAAATCAATTTTTGGTGGGTGGCGAGCTTTTAAAACCAAAGCCTTTTAATGTCTTTTGGGTACATCTCATAAATGTCAAATTATGTATCCAAAAACATTTACGTGAAAATTTAAAAATGTGGGGAATTTATTTGTCAATTAATAATACACATTGTTCACTAAAGAATCTCACTCCGTCTTCAACATATTTGTGGTGTCATATTATTTTTGTCCTTGTAACGTCAAGTTTTAAAAATTAGTGGTATCCCACATACTATGTTGAGAGTGGGATGGAGTTATCAGAAAAATTGAAATTCATGTAATTTCATTGGTATAATTTTTACTTCCGTGGAATTTTTATAGTCATAAATTTTTAATCAATTAGTATTTCAAATAACTAGAGGTTTATTATATAATATTGGGGAGAAAATATGATTTAAAATGTGATATAGAAGAATGTGATTTTTATGAATCTAAGTGCAAACTCTTTCGGTCATCGTGCAAAACAATTTTAAATTCGGAGACATGTGATAGGGGGGGGTATTAAAATGTCTGTTTCAATGGTTTTATGGTTCGATCTATATACCCACAACTAATTAACTCATGACATCGATGAAGTCATAATGTGGTTAAGGTTAGGTATTAAGTTTATGATCAACAGATCGGGAGGAGATCTACCCTATGGACATTCACATAGTTAGAATAGAAGTCCTTAGGTTATGATTGGAAATGAATGATATAAGGGAAGAATGTCGACTAAGGTTGAGCTAACACTGGAACAATCACAACATGGTGTTAGTGATGACGTCTTAGTAAGCATTGAAGGGTTAAAGTAATGAAAAAGAAGTATGGAATAAGGTGGTAAATAAAGCAGCCCTCCACACACCTTTAGCAGAAACGTGTTAATACATAAATCTATCAAAAATCACAATGTGATTGTTGGTATTGAAGAATAGAAAGACGTCCTGGGACACAGTGATGCAATGCACAACCATTCCCAGCCATTCGAGTTTCTCCTTTAAATTAAACTTGTCTCATTTGTTACGGATGATTACACACAGTATATCATATTGGTCTTCGTCCGAGATTGTTGATATTGAAAAGGTGGCAGTTAGCTCCAGCCTTTGATTACTAAAACCAAAGTTTACAAATCGAGTCTATAGCCAAAATAGATCATCATTATAAATCTCATTAGGACACAATCCATGTATAACACTTGTTGTTCACCTTTAAACAACATTTGGGTATCAAGATTCTATGCATTATCCTTGAGATTTGCCAGAATATATCGAATAGTGATTCTCTTTTAGTATTTAACAGTGAGAATGGATCCTTCTAGAGGTCACACAAACAGCTATGTGGTAGGTGACTTGCATTGATTATATATGGAATCGATCTTGTGCTAACTAGATATCGTCTTGGGCTCCAGTATATGAATTGAGACTTAATCAGAAATATAGTAACTGATATGATTCATCTTACCGTGTTGTCTGCTTTAAGACGCTCCTGTTACCGAGAAACGACTAGTACAGTAGAGGCAACCATGTCATAAAGATTTCAGATGAATTCTATCTGATCCACAGGCAGTAGTATTTAATATGATTAAGGGGAACATGATTAGTGCAACCGTATCGACGAAGTGACAAGACATTTCGACCTTATTTGTTGTTTATCACTAACTTTTTAAATGCAGATCTTTAAAGTCGGATGTTGCATCTTTGTACCAGCGAAGTTGGACTCATTGACACATGTCTTTACTCTTAAGCTCTTCAAAGTCATCATTCAGCATCAAACTTGTTGATACTAATAACTTCCTCATCATCATAGAGCTTCAAAGTCAAAAAAGTATTAGTCGATTTGGGAAGTGTTACCTTATGTTTATATAAGTCAAACAAGAGTGTAATCAGTAAGGAGTATGTCGTGTCATGAGCACATATATATCAAGAAAGTCAAATCAAGATGATTCAAGTCAAGGAAATGATGCAAGATTAAAGATCTCAAGAACTCATAGTCAAAAGATGAAGGCTCAAGATCAAGATCACATAAATGACACCGAAAGAATGTCATCGGTCGTCTCAAGCATGAATGAACAAAGCCATTACAAACAAGAAAAGACAAAGACAAGATCAAAGAAGGAAAAGCTCAAGAGTCAAATCAAATCTGCGACATTAGGGAAGATAAAGCTAACTCAAGATAACCTCCAACAAGAATGTCAACATTCGGGAGATAAAAGTCAACCTCAACATTGGGGGAGATTGTTAGCCTTATTTTTATATAAGTCGAATAAGAATGTCATCGGTCGTCTTAGTTTAGATTAAGTCTTGTATTGTAATAGGCTAGTCGGGTTCAACGGGCTTGGACTTTAAGCTAATATTGTCCATGTATCGGGCCAAAGCCAAAACAAACCAGACACCGGCCAAGGTAAGGCATTGTCACGACTAGTATGTGGCTTGAACTATAAATTGACCCCTCCTAACATGTTAGGAGGTGTTGTTGGTTACATTTGCTTTTCACTTGTATGGTGTGTGGAACTCACAAAACTCTTTTTCCTAATCTAATATTCTTTCTTTTCTTCTTTCTACTCTTCTTACTTATTTCGTCTTATTTGCTTATTGGTATAGCTTATTGTTGTGTAATGGATTAGCTTATTGGATAAAATTTCTCAATCACACAGGTCTTTCACTCAAAAAATAAGCGCGTTGATGCTCTTAGTAAGTTAGCTTCTTCATCCTTTGCACATCTTACAAGATGTTCTTGTGGAAGTCATCCCTTGAAAAAGCATTTCCGAAATCATGCAAATAGCACAGTGGAAGACGGTGTGGATGAATGAAAACCTGGATGACCCCATTAAGTAAATTCGAGTACCTCCAAGACGGGAGGCTACCTGAAGACCCAAACATCGCAGGAAAATGGAAATTATAAGCACCTCTCAATACTCTCAATAAACAAGTGTTTTTTTAACAGGATACAAAAGGTTACTCAGCACAATGTTTGTAAACGATGTGTTGGTCCTAACCAAGCTCACTATGTCCTCCAAGAAGCCCACTTTGGATCTTGCGGGGCCCATGCAAGGGCCAGAACAATCGTACAAAAGGCCGCAAGGCTTGGATATTATTGGCCCACAATGTACCGTGACGCAACCCAGGTGGTCGACGAATGCCGCAACTGCTAAGAACACGCTCCAATCACATGACAACCACAATGTTGACTTTAAACTGCTCTCGAGGCCCATGGCTTTTTTACCAACGGGGAATTCGACGGGTTGGACCTTTTCTGGAAGCCAGGACGAGTAAAAATCCTGTCGTAGCAATCGACTTTTCACAAAAGGGTGGATAGCCGCACCACTTGCTACATTATGGAAGAAATTCTTAAATTTATGTGGAGCAAACTCGTATGAGATTTGGGATCACCAGGTGTCATTTTTAGTGAAAACAGAAAGCAGTTTGTCAGAAAACCATTTCGCGTATGGTGTTATGTTGTTTGTAAACGAGCTCAAGATCAAGCTAGAAGTTCACATCAGTAGGCATCCCCAGGAAAACGGCCAAAATAGAGGTTACTGAAGGGTTCTAAAAAACAATTGGGTAAATTCAATGTAGAATGGGTTTAGAGAATTGCAAAAAGTATTATGGGCTCATCGTTACGACGGCCAAACATGAAATCATTGCATACATTCAGTGCTGGTTTACAGATCTGAGCGTCTTACCTCCCTTAGTATTGGGGTTCCCACGTACCGTATCCAATCATACGAAGAAAATAAAAACAATGCAGACCTTCGACTCAATCTAGAATTGCTAGAAGAACGAAGAGAGATTCCATCCTTATGTGAAGAAAAGTACAAGCGCCTAAATTGAACGGATACTATACCTCCAAGGTCCGGACAATGCACAACTAAAGGTTGGCGACTTTGTACTACGTAAGAACGAGGCAATCGACAAGAGGGCCACAAGAAGCTCGACCCAAACTGGGAAGAGACCCTACCAAATTATCAAAGCTAAGCGCGGCACTGGGACATATTTCTCAAAGACTTGCACGAGAATATACCAAACATGGCACATAAGTAATTGCGCAGATTTCATACATTTGATAAGTCAATATGCACCTATGTACATGCACTTTGAAAGTGTTCATGTACATAAATAAATTATCGTATCTTGGATTCTTAATTAAAGAAGTTTGTAATTACGATCTTTGGTAGCATATCAAACTCATATCAATATCGAGAAAACAGCCAATAAGCGATATTGTAAACCCAAAAATTGGTGGTCGCCAGCAGAGAAATTATTATCCGGGGCGTGTTAATTCTCAGATCACTAACAAAAGATAAGATATGATAGACCAAAATGTCATTTTAAAATTGATACATTGGATTTAATAAAGTAATGTGTTACAAAAGAAAATTGTGTAAAATGCTCGAGCTTTACTGCTTACATGTTATTATTACAAAGATTTCCAGCCCATAACAGATATATAAAATGTAATGCAACTAAATCTTTAATGCATGACTTCAAAATATAACCACCAATGTATCCTTCGCACCTCGTGCTTAATGACCTCCTGAAAAACATTGCATTTAAAAATGTCAACATATAAAGTTGGTGAAATTTCTTATTGTTTATGTAATTGTATGCTCCAGGACGCAAAGACTTTCCAGTGATAATGCAACAGATGCAGACATCACAAGATGTAATTACGTTTACCTAAGCTCATGACACCGAAGTTAGACATAATTGAATACATATATTAATATTGCTACATTGGCCCGTGATGATGTTAACCGTAACATCCAAGTATCCGACTTGATATTCGTTCTTCTAGTGATAGCTAGTCACCACGAACGGGTAGGTCAATCCCAAATAGATCTATCTATAATCATTCGTGCTCACAATTTCCCGTAATTAATAGTTTTGAGTCTTGGCAAAGTGGGTTATCGCTACTTGGCAACACGTATCATGATTATAATGTACACTTGCATCAATTTGTAAAAAGTTTCTCACCCCAAATACTTGTATTTAATAATTGTAAAACATGGGGCTATGAACTTGTACCTCGCTGTGAGTAACTAATAACAAAATATCTAAGTAAAAACGCGTCACGTAACGCCGAATGCAACCTAGTTAATTAGGTCGATAACAGTATTCAAAGTACGTTGTCTAACAACAACTGTTTATATAATCCTATATAGTTATTATCCGTACTATGTTCGGGCTTCATAATTTAAGAGGTCATGACATGACGTTCAGGTGTGTAGGACACTTTAATATCGTAATCAACAACTCGTCAATACGCCATCTGAAGAGGCTCTCATTATGAAATTCTCCTAGTTAATATAGCACTTCGATAACTAATAACATATATATTCTATTATAGCTTTATCACCATCTAATCGTTTTACGTGAAATCGCCTTTTATTTTTCCTATTTATAAAGTAAAAACGTTAATAATACGCCATTAGCAAAAAATGACTTAACTTTGTCGTTTTAACCTGTTTTCGCGTTTCTCACGCCCACGCTTTCGTATTAAGACGAGTGATCATAAAATCACATTTTTAGGTTTTTGAGATTCTGTGATGAATAGTGTTTTACTGTTCATAACAGCTATAAAATCATTTTTATACTTTTAATTAAGTAAATAAAACTGATTTAGTTCGTATACTTATTCGTTCATAGCTCCGTTTTTAGCGATTCTTTCGAACACGTTCTCGTACTGTAGAAAGTTTTATTTTCATATTATTTATGTTTACAAAGTATAAGTTTATGCCTGAATAGTAACTTTTTATAAAATTAGTTTATATAAAAGTATTTAGCGTCGTAAACTCGTAACTAGTGTATCTTCTTCGTTATTAATCGGATTTTTGAGTTTCTTATCATTTTGGAATCCTCATGAGATGTACTATCTTTATAAAACATAATATGGGTGCTTCCAAAATCGAACCAAAACAGAAAGTTTGAGGTTTTGTGATTTAGACATGTTTTAAGCATGATTTTTGTACCATTTAGATTCAACACTTAGTTACAACTACTTTACAACAATTATATCTTATGTCTTACATATATTAAATTCATTAGTTCATACTTTGCTCATTGTAGTCATAGATAAACAAGATTAAAATGTTTATTTTACCATTTTCACTTGTAATTTATTAAGTAAATCTTTAAAACCCTAATTTGTTCATAAACATGTTATACTTAACCAAGTGTGTACAAGAGTTATACTACCATTCTAACATCATATTAACATTCATATAACATATAAATAAGTGTACAAAATAATGATCATATGTAAAAATCCATTTCACATATTCAAAAAGTTACACTAGATGGTGTGATTTTTAACTAAGTTAAGAAGCATATTGATAACATTAAATCTTAATAAATGTAATTGATTAAGCTTTTGATATAACCTTGTGTGGATGAGTAGAGGAAAGAATAACAATCACACCCTTTGTGATTATTGTAAACCTCTTGGATTATAAAAATTTAGGTTGGAAAACCTTAATTGTAACAAACCCTAATCTTGCAATATCTTTTTAAAACCCTTTCAAAGCTTAACCAATCCTTCAATTCTTCTTAGAATACCTTAAGTATGATATGTAAACACTAATATGGTGAAAGAAAATCAAACTATGGATTGTGTTTGGAGGGGGTTTTGAGCCGTGGGGTGTATAAGAGAACAAAGGAAGAGTTTTTGTGATTTCTTTGTTAAGGAATGAAGTAAATGAGTTTTCTACTTCATGTGCATGCATATTTTAACTACTAATGAGATATTATGAAGATATTTGATGTCTAGTGGAAGTATGCAAGGTGGAAGGACTAGGAAAGAAAGTGGAAGCTTACTTTGGATAAGTTTGGCTAGTCATGAGATCAAGTTGATATAAGATGCATGTATGAAGATATTTGTGATGGTTCCTTGGTCCTATCTTGCTTTCCTAGTCATGATACACGAAATTATGCATGTGTATATGTTAGGATATGTTTTTGGTCTTTTATATAATGTATACTTGCATTATAGGATGCTATTAGGTTCAGCTATAATTCAATTACATGTATAAATTTGTACATTGTAGGGTTTGGTTTGAATTCTTTCATGAAGAATATGTATAATGTGATAAATACTTCAAGTTTTAAATAAACTTTAAGTATTGGGTATAAATTTTGAGGTTTTGATGTAGCGTAGAGAAGTTAACGTGCTTCGGAAGGCCTTAAAGTATTTTATCGCTGAAACGTAAACACTTCATCGTAGCAATATAATATAAAAAATGTGCTATGATAATAATGATCCTCATAAAATATCATATAACACTTGCTTTGATGTAAACATTTAATTGTTTAATGCAGCTTAAATTGAGAATGACTCATTTTTAGTTTAGGCGAAGTTTGCTTAACGATTACGATTTAAAAGCAACGCGGTGTGGTTTATAAACCCTAAAATTAAAATTGTGGAATTACATAATGTCACACACTAATGACTAAATCACGATGGTGTTATTGTTTCCCTGTTAAAGATAAGCTTGTCCTCAAAGGCTTATGGACTCGGCACTTGATGATGGTTCTGGTCTTGTGTTGGAAGATGGGGGTTGGGGATATCTTCTTCCTGAATTGATCTCACGGCTCCACGTAAACTTAGGACCCAGCCTAGAGTTCCATCGAACCTTGACAATTGGGACACGGCTTTCGCAATCTTAATTAGTGGTTTGACTTCGCGATCCATAATTTCTACAGGACTCTTCACAAAAATGAAGCTTGTCATCTACTTGCAGGCCTTCCAACGAAACGACTAATGGATCGTCATAATAACATTTCTTCAAGTTAGATACATGAAATGTATTGTGGACCCTGCTCATCTCTTGAGGAAGCTCAAGCTTGTAAGCAACAGCTCCAACCTTTCAATACTTGGAAAAGGTTGACACTATCTTGGGGTTTAACTTCCCCCGTTTGCCAAAACGTACGACCCCTTTCCAAGGCGAAACCTTAAGCATAACTTTATCTCCAACTTGAAATTCCATCGGTTTACGCTTTAAGTCAGCGTAGCTCTTTTGTCGATCGCGAGCGGTTTGAATCCTTTGTTTGATCTGGATGATCCTCTCCGTTGTTTCTTGCACTAATTCTGGACCAGTGAGTTGAACTTGTCCAACCTCGGCCCAAACCACAGTAGTAGAACGACACTTTCGACCATTTAAAGTGCTTCATACGGTGCAGTCTATATGTAGCATGTGATAACTGTTATTGTATGAAAACTCGACTAATGGCAAATGTTTAACCCAACCATTTCCAAAGTCGATTACGCAAGCACGTAGCATATCCTCGAGAGTTTGGATGGTTCTCTCGCTTTGTCCGTCGGTTTGCGGATGATATGCAGTACTCATATCCAAACTTGTACCCAAAGCCTTCTGAAGTGACCTCCAGAAATTTGATGCAAACCGAGGGTCACGATCACAGATGATTTGAGACAGGTTAATTCTTGCTTCGTTGACTACTCTTTTAGGTACTATTCTTGCCAGTAGTTATATCCATAGGAACCATTTCCCTCATATGGCATAAAATAATGGCAAGAACTTTGTAAGTCGGTCAAAGTTCACACAAATCTGGTGTCCATAGCTTGTGATGACTTAGGAAGCTTCGTGACAAAATCCATAGTGATGTTGTCCCACTTCCATTGAGGTATCTCGGGTTGCACGAAAAAACCAGATGGTCTCTGATGTTCGGCCTTGACCTTAGTCACATGTAAACATTTGCTAAACATAGGTGGCGATGTTGGTCTTTCATATTGGGCACCAGTATCGTCTCTTCAGTCTTGGTAACCATCTGTCAGACCCAGATTATAGAGTATTTGGACTTGTGGGTCTCGTGCATGATCACTAGTTCTTAAGTCTCCATAACAGGTAACCAACTCTGCAATTTATGCACATAGTTCCATCCGCAAGATTGTTCACAACTTTTCCGTTTCGAAGTTTCTCGGATCTTTTGGAATTCTCAACCAATATAATCCACATCCTCCTTCTTGATGTTCTGGTTTTCGTGCTTCAGTCTGAAAGCCTTTTCAAGATTTGTTTATGAGATCCAAGCATGTCATCATAAGGCTCGAACTCTTAAGGTGTTTCGTTCTTCCTGCTAAGAGCATCAGCAACAAACATTCGCTTCCTAGGTGAAATCGTATTTGCAATCGTAATCACTCAGCAACTCTAACAGCGACGTTTGCCTCATTATCTTAATTCCTTTGATCATGAATGTGTTTTGTAAACTCTTGTGATCAGTGAACATCGTGCACATTTTGGTTACGTTACAGAGTTGGTTGCCTCCAAATGTTAGGAGCGAACACTACTGCCCAAGTTCTAAATCATGAGTCGTATAGTTCTTTTCATGAATTTTTAACTGGCATGATGCATAAGAAATCACATTTTCTCTTTGCATCAACACAGCGCCCAAACCCTTCTTTGAAGCATCGCAGTATGCGATGAAATCTTTGCTTCCCTCAGGTAAGGCCAAGGATTGGTTGCATGAAAGCTTCTGCTTCAATAGTTGAAAATCTGGCTTCTTGTTCTATAGCTCAATCAAATTGACACCTTTCTGGGTTAGTTTGGTCATATTGTCTTGGCGATCTTTGAATACCTTTGATGAATTTTCTATTAATAGACTGCAATGCGCAATAATTGGCGAATCTCCGTTGGTGTTTTAGGGAGTACGACCATTCTTTGATAGATTCAATCTTGGAAGGGTCTAACGTGAATACATGCAGTCAATCAAGTGATCCGAGGATTATACCTGGAAAATCCAAGAATTCACACTTGGAGAATTGGCATTACAATTCTTCCTTCTTAAGCATTTCAAGATCTGCTAAGGTTGGTTCTTCTTGTGCCTTCTTACTTTTAGAGTAGATCAAAATGTCATTGATGAAGACAATTACAAACTTGTCCAGATACGGTTTACACACCCGGTTCATAAGGTCCATGAATATAACACCCTGTGTTTTCAAGTCATTGACGACGTCGATAAATGTACTATTTATTTTTAGTGTTGTCACGCGTTTTGCTGGTAATTTCATGATTTAAGTGTAAATCGCGTTAAACTAAAAATTAGCGTTCAATTGTAACGAGGTATCAAACAATTATAATATTTTCAATCAAGCAGGTTATATTATTTATTTTGAGATTAATTATTAACTTTGTTCATTCTTATTTTTATCGGATACGTTAAGGGTATACCGTTTCCGATAAAATACGTTTAGGCAGGCTCCCGGAACACAAAAAACTTTTTAACGCTTCCAACCAAATACCGCATTATACCCAATTACTATAAAAAATTACAATATAATATTTCATCTATTTCCTATGTATTGGCACAAAATTCTTGCAATGCTGTACAAGTATTATAGCATAACTCTTCCTTTGGTACAAAAAGACACCTTACTTCTTAAGTACTACAACCATGCTTCTTTTTAAAGACAATACTTGTCTCCTTTCGACTCATGAGGAACTACTAAGGACCATTGCACCATCACCTGAACCTTACCTTGTCTCTTTGACCATGTTTTGCACCATACATGCATGTATACATAAGAATGATAAACTCATTCATGCATTTACACTTAGTGAAAAACAAACAAAACCCTCTCTTTTGGCTCTTATTGCTCACGGCAAGAGAAGCCAGACACAACACAAATCCATATCAATTTTTATAACAAACCCATTCACTTCTTATACACAATCTATCATAAGACTTTATGGTGTTTCCTCAATCCATTGAATCACACATGTACAAGTACTTAATCAAGAAAAGGAAGCTAGGGTTTTTGTTAAGAAAATAAGGGTTTTCTTAAGTGCAAGCTTGGGTTTTAAGGCTAAACACGGGTTTAGCATTTGTTTATCATCATCATCATACATCATAAGGTCTATTTTAAACCTTTATGCTTTCATGTTATGAGTTTTTATATATATGATGTGCTATATAGGGAAATCACCATTAGGAATACTTTTGTCATGAAAAATTTAATGTTATTTGTGGATATGTATTATGTACACTTTCTCACATATTTGATGATGTAATATCATGAAATAAAGGATATATAAGTCTTGTTGCAAATGTTGGGTTAAGTATAAAAAGTTCATATGTAAATTGTAATTAAAAGTTAAGGAAGGATAGTTTATGTTTCATGTAAAGTTAATAACTTGTGATCTTGGGCAAAGATTGAAACTTATGGTACATTATTATATGTATAAATGTGATTATAACACATTATGACATATTAAAAAGAATTGTGGTGAAATACAAAAGTGTTAAGTATAAAGAAAAGGATATATGGACTTATAACAAACTACTAGCATAAAACAATTCTTGTCCAAATTTTCGACATTTAACATACCCTTTTTTAGATTTTTATAAAGATAATACATTTCACGGACGATTCCGAAAGTAGGTATGAAGATACTTGTTAAACCCGGATAATTAATACCGAAAAAAGTTCGTTACAATTACGAGTTATGCGTTATGAACGAAGTGTAAGTAAATTTTCTATAAAAACATTTTTTATAAATTATTCTAAAACTAGCAAGGGTTGATATTTTTAACTAAATATACAATATTTTTTAGGATTCCAAAAGGATATAGAATCGTTTAATTTTTTCAATTCTATTACGATTACGATGTTATGAATTTCGCATGTTACTGTACAATTATACTTTTATAAAAACTATTTTTTTAAAAGTTTACTATTCATGGACCAAAATGTTATATTTTTGTAAACCTCATATAATATTTAGAACTTCAAAATACGAGATCGTCCTCGAAAGAATCTTTAAAAACGAGCTATAGCGAAATTTTAAAATACGACATTTACGGGTTTTACGATAATTAAATCGATAAAATATAACATAAGGTCTGATTGTGAAAATGTAATTTTATGTTCACCAGTAGGTTACGAATATGCTCGAAAAATGTCATTTTATGATAACTCGTCTTGATTCGCAAAAGATGGGCATTAAAGA
The DNA here is from genome assembly GCA_026074375.1 of Tanacetum coccineum. Taxonomy (NCBI): domain Eukaryota; kingdom Viridiplantae; phylum Streptophyta; class Magnoliopsida; order Asterales; family Asteraceae; genus Tanacetum; species Tanacetum coccineum. The sequence goes on along the minus strand of BQNB010054209.1, from coordinate 4,843 downwards.
AACGCAGTAGTAGCTTGGGAGAATAAGGGTTTTTTAAACGCGGGAATAAGTTCGCCAGAATCGTTGTTGCTTAATACGGTAATTTATAAAAGTTTAAACTTCTTTAACACAATTTTACAAAAACCATTAGTGTGGTGATATGAGCTTATATAGAATTTTATTGGTTATCAAAGTACTATATTAATTGGGAGTTTCATGCTAGGACCTTTGTAAGTTTCCATTTTTAATTTTTAGCTTATTTTACTGTAGCATTGGCTTATTAGTGCTTATTCTTGTGTATCTCTGTGTTTTATGCTTATTTAGGCTCATCTTTAAAGTTATAGTCAATTTAGTTTAGTTTTAACAATATTCTGTCTTAAAAAGCTTAAAGACTGCTTCTTTTGTTCAACTTATTTAAAGTGCTTAATATTGGTTGTAAGTTGCTTATTATTGCCTATAAATGCTAGTTGTTAATCTGTTTGCAAGGTTCTCAGCTTAAAACACCTTTTTATCATTTGAAAAGTCAAAAACCATTTTTAAAGGGGTGTTTGGGACAAGGACTAAAATGGGTCGTTTTGGCTCATGCATGGGTTAAGGTATTTGGCCCATCTTTAGTCAGCTCAAAATAAGCTTTTAGTTTAAATTTTAAAAGTTTTTATAAGCTAGAACTCATTTTTGAGTGTTTTCCTAAGAGTAGTCTTAATTTCAGCTTTCAATTTCAGTTGTAGCTTATTATAACTTAGGTTTTATATTATTGCCTTTTTAGTGCGTATTCTAGTTTCATTTTGTAGTTATATTGCAGTAGTCAAGTGTGCCTAGTTAATCACTTGTTCAATTTGCATTTTGCCACATAAGTCTGTCGTTTACATCAGGTTTAAAAAAAACAGAAAATTAGTATTTTCAAGCAAAAAAATAAGCTAGATAGAAATAGAGTTAGGATCTTAAATACCTAGGATAAGTTCTTTGTAGGTTACTAATCATCTATTTCAGCTTAATTTTCATTTTCAAAGCTTTTTGTTAGCTTATTTTGGATCTGCAAATAGCACTTTCTCATTTTTCAAATCTGTCAAAGCCATTTTGTCTTTTCAAAAACTTAAAAACTCACACCATAGCTGCTGATTTTGGTCCATTTTAGGGTAGCTTTAGGTCATCTTAGGAGCTTATTTTCAGTATTTAACTTATTTAGGATTAGGGTAAGAAGGCTAGATAAAAGGTTTTCAAAGTTTTGCTTATTTCAGTAGCTTATTTTAGGTCTAAAAGTGCTTACTTTCAGAAAAATCCAAAAAATAGTAGTGTAGTCATTTGTGCTTATTGTGCTTATTTCAGTGGCTTATTTAAAAAAGTGAATAGGTGGGCTTATTAAGGACTCATTAGTGAGCTTATTTCCAAAAGCTCACTTTTCAGTTTGGCTTATTGGTGATTTTAGCTTATTTTCATTTTGGCTTATTTAGGGAAATTTTGGAGTTTACCACTTTTGATGCAAATTTGAGTTAAGTTAAAGTGTTTGTTTGGTAAAAAGCTTTTTGGAAATGGATTAAGCACATTATAAGCATTCCAAAACATCTTTCCTTTTTGAATTTGGTCTTAATTTGAGCTTAAACTTCGCAAAATACCAAAAACAAAAATTTTATGCTTATTTCTGAGGCAACAGCTATTAAGCCCTTTTTTTGGCTTATTGAGTGCTTATTTTTATAAGGTGCCTTTGCTAAAGTTGCTTAAAAACATGTCATGAACAACTTTCGTGTTTTTCGTTTTGGCTAAAAACGACTTTTTAAAATCAGCACTTTTTGGGGACTTGGACTGAAAATCGGGATTGGGGTTCAGGGTAGGAAATTTTTTTTTGGTCTTTTGTCACAAATAGTCCCTGTCGTTAGTCCATTGTTAGTCCTTGTTAGTTTTAGTTTAAATATTAGTTAGGTTTAGTTTTAATTAGTTTAATTAAGCTTTAATCATTAGATATAATTTAGGGCTTTTATTTTTCTTAATTTTCCGCACTTTTTCTCCATCTTGTGTAATTTTTATGAAATTTTTTTGGTTAATATTTTTAGCTCTAGGATTATTTTTGTAGTTTTTAATCATTTAAATCTTAAAAAATTCATAAAAAATAAAATAATTATCCGAAAAATATAATTTTTTTAAAAAAAAATTTCTTTTTTTATCTAGTTTGTAGGAAAATTGTTAAAGTTTTCGTAGGGTTAATTTTTCAAAAATTCAATTTTTTTAAAGAACGGGTTTTGACCCCGTTTTTCTTTTGACTCGTTTTTGGTCCAAACGACCTCCGTTTTCGTTCTAGTTTTTTTTAAACTTCGTTATTTGTCATTTAGAACACATTTGAAAAGAAAATTTTAGTCTAGGGTTTAAATTGCAAAACTTAGGTTTTTAAACCTCGCGTTTTTTACATTTACGTCTACGTTTTTGAATTAAATTGTTCTAGCTTTCGTTTTTAGGTTTCCTTTAATCGTTTTTGCATTTTTAACTTGTAGTAATAGAAAACCAATCATAATTTAGTCATATTCAAACACCGATCATCAATTCGTCATTCGATTTTCCATTCAAGCCTCGCTGGGAAAACGACCCGGGAACGCAACGTTCCGGTTTACTACTTTGATTTTATTAAGACTTTCGAGGCTATCCTTATATATATTTATAAATATTTATATTTATATTATATATTTAAGGTGTAGTTTCGACGCGATCAATTTTTGGCGCCGCTGCCGGGGAGGCTGAAAACGATTATCGTTACGTTTGACAATTTGTGTTTGAATCTGTGAATATTTTCTTCTATAAAAATATAAAAAGTATAAAAATATTTTTCATTTTCTTTTATTAGTATAATTATCATATAAAAACAAAAGAAAAAACCAAAAATATAAAAACATTGTCCATAATATATATATATTATTGACGAATCAAGGGCCATCAGGTAGAGTTGTGCAAATTTTATTATATAAGGGGTTTTTCCCCTTTTTCCTTTCAGCCCTTAATAGCTTTTTTTCCAGCTTATTTATAAGCTCTTTTTCTAAGTTTTTATTTTTCCTGAATTCAACACTCTTCAAACTACTTTTCATGATTTTTTCATATTTTTCCAAAACTGTTTAGTATTTTTAATGAATTTTTCTTTTAAAAACTGTTTTTAATTCTTAATAAATAAAATAAAAGTCAAAAAAAATATAGTTCTTTTTTTAAAAATTTTCTTTTATTATTTAGGTCCTAGGAAAATTAAATTTGCTTTCGTAGGGTTAAAATTTTACAATTTCGTTTTTTTAAAGAACGGGATTCGATCCCGTTCTCGTTTTCTTCGCGTTTTTAACTTTAAAAGCTTTCGTTTTTGGTTTAGTTTTCTTTGCTCTTACATTTGAGTCACTTAGGGCTTATTAAAAGTTAAAAAATCATTTTAGGTTTAAATTTGGATAATTTAGGTTTTAAGTCGTGTTCGTTTTAAATTCCCGTTAACGTTTTTAGCCCGTATCTTTAATTGCCTTTATTGTTTGCTTTCTTTTAGTTATTTTTTGCACTTTATTAGTAGAAATAGATTCTAAATCAAATCTTTGATCATTCAAGCTTTGTCCCACAAACCAAAATTCGAATTTCAAATTCGCGGCCTCGTTGGGACATAACGACCCGGGTCCGGTTTTAAACTTTGTGGATAACGAACTGAGAAACCGATACTTCCGGATATATATATTTTTATTTGTGAATTTAAACTTATTGATTTTTGGATGTTAAAAGTGATTTGTTTATTTTTCACCTATATTGTATTATATATATAGTATAAATTGCTACAAGTCCTGGGACGACACAAATATATAACTATAGGTAAATTTTTATAAAACTTGAGCATTGAAAATAAAAATGAATATTTGTAGAAGCGTAGACAAATTTTAGTGGTTCCGGGTATACCTAAATGTATTTAATTGCGAAACGTAAACGTTTTATGAAATAAATAAAAATAAAATATAAAAGATAATAATTACTTTAGTAAAAATAAAATAATGATTGCTTGACGTAAACTTTAATTCGTTTGGTGTGCGTTTACGTTAAATGATAATTTTTATCTTACGCGATTTAATATATAATAAGAATTAAAAGTAAACGCGTACGAGACGAGAAGGAAAAAAAATATAATGAAATAAATGACGTCGTAAAATGACCTGAAAATACGGAATGTTACAACCTAAACAGGACAACAACAAAAAAAAGTATTACAATAAGAAAATAAAATAAATAAAAATATAGTTTTTGAAGAATGACAAATATGGGACAAGGATTACTTCGACTCTAAAAATAAAAACCTAAGAAGTAATTCATATGTTCCTTAATTTATTTTTCACTTAATCTAGGGTGTCAAAGAATATATATTAGTTATATATTTCAACATCTAGGAAATGACCCAAACACTCCCTTATCAATACAAGACTTGACTAAGATTGTCGAAAGATATACGTTAAGTTGTATATTTTGTTGACAAATATTAGTTCATCATTTTTTTGACTTGGTGAGAGTTAAATGATGTTTGTTTTGACTCAACACTATGTTTTAAAATGGTAAACCAAACGTCCCTTTATTTTATACATTTTACAAAATGTATCAAAATATATATAATTATATATCTTGATGACTTATACAAGTTAGTTATGTGTTTATACAAGTGACAAAAATATAGTGATGGTCATTTCGACTCTAAAAATTGATCCTAAGAAACGAACCAAACACCCCTTTATTTTTATAAGACTTTATCCATTGATTCGAAAAATATGCCTTTAGAAATGTATGTTTCGAAAGACAATATATAATCATTTTAACGTGTTTTTTGCATGAATCAACAATGTATAGAATTTTTGTTTTAAAATTTCCAAAAAAAAAA
>BQNB010054208.1:8401-39646 GCA_026074375.1 Tanacetum coccineum | reverse complement strand
GCAAACAACTTTGTAGCACTAATTTTAAAAACCTTTAATAATGACACTGTAGTGACATGCCATGGTTCATGATAACTCTAATCGAACGCACAAAGAAGCGGAGAATCAGGTCAGCACGAAGCGTATTAAAAACCTGAATTCTTTAGGAGTGTTGACCACTTCCGCCTTAAACTTCTCTTATAGTTTGTTCTAGCGGATGAGCCGTACTTCCCATGAGTCCATAGCGTCTAGTTTTTAAATTCATGAAAAACATGTTTAGGTCTTTTAATGTTACAAAACATATTTTCCATAAAACACATAGCAGGTCACAATGAATATGTTTTAGGCGTGTAGAATTAAAGACCGGTTTAATGTCATCTTACATTATTGTTATTAGTCCGTATTCCATTTGTTTAGGCATGTAAACATGTAAACTAGTAAACAAATAAGCATGTAGGAACATAATAAACAAGATAACATTAATTAAAAGAAGTAACAAGTAATAATCTGAGTTCTCTACGAGTCTTCCCTAATTGGAGAACCATAAGACCCTCACTAGGTTTTCATTAAGTGCTTAGATCGCCCCATTCATCACAAATTAATGTGATTGAGTAGGTCTTATAGCCAGAATTTAGGAAACAAATCAAACTAATCAATTTAAAAGATCTATTTTCCCAAAAAATAAAAAAATATTTATTTTCCAAAAATAAAATATTTACAAGATCTTTTAAATAATTAGGAAGATTTTATAGAGACATCGAAAATGAACCGTATGTGTGATCTTGAATCGCCAAAAAAGGAGGACAAGGAAACCAAAAAACCCTTGTGGGGTTTTGTCGAATTCGGTAGGGGAAAAAACTAAAAATCCCTTAAAGGGTTTAAGGGTTTTGGTTGGGTTTTTGAGGAAATAGGAGAGCACCGAAACTCTTTAGGGTTTTGGTTGGGTATGTGTTTATATAAGGACATAACCCTACCCCAATTCTTGTAGGACAAGGAAACGATGTTTCCATTTTCCCCCTTGCTCTTCCAACCGAACCAAACACCCCTCTAGAACCCTCCTTGGGTTCGGCTATACTAGGCCACCCATGGGTTCGGGTTTTGTTCGTTTTTAGTCCCTCGGGTTTATAATTTAAATATTCATTATGCTAATTAAACAATTAACGGTAATAACGATTATTTAAATACTTATCGTCAAGTAAAACATACTCTAAGTGTTTAATGCGTGTGCCCCTAATAGGCTCACGTATTTTTAACGTATAACTTGTGGAACCGACCACCATATTCCAACAATAGTATTTTTGGTTAATAATTGTTGTCTGGAAATATGCAGGGTGGTGATGATCTCTTAAAAAAAGATGGTTATCCAAAGCAAATGTACCCAAACCAATGGAAAGGAGAAAATGGCCTTTTCTGTGTTGGTCTTGCAAGACGAGGCCTAAATACAGTCGCAATGGAAGCTCAAAACATAGCTCATCATATTTCAAAACATAGCTCATCACACTCGGTTATTGATTAATTATTTTTTATTGTAAAATGTATGCTTAGTTTTTGTTTCAGAAAAAACAATCATAGTTATTTGTACTGTGTTATAATTTGTATCTGTAAAACTCAAAATGATGGTGTTATCGGTCTGTATCACATCCTTTGAACTTTTATATCGCGTGTGTACATTATTTGGAAACTCGTATTCTTTTCTTATATATATATTCTTAGTGCAACCAATGCTATAAATTTTTCTTTCATATAATTTAGTCAGTTGCATGTTTATCAGTGTCACCTTCATATAAAAACTTTCATTTTTAAAATGTTTTAAATTCGTTCCTGAATTAGCATCTGCAGCAGCCAACATGCATCCTCCTCATTTGCACATCATTTGGGCTTTTTTAAATCGCAAAAAGTGGATTTTGCTACACCAAAAAAGTGTGACGATATACATATAGTCACACAAGCGTTTTTGAATGTGTGTGACAAAAGGTCGCGCGACCTGTAGGTGTTTATGTCACATTTTGATGTTTAGTGTCCGTATATCCATTTAAAACAGTGACCAAAGGTGTTAATATGTGGGAAAAAACCCCGTAAACACTGTAAAAGACACAAAGCATGTTTTGTTTTTTTTATATTTAGTACCATACAAATAAGCTTATATAAAGTGGCCAAAAAGTGTTAATAAGGTGTGGGACCATATGCTATTTAAAGTGGAGAATTGTGTTTTTTGTTGTGACTATTATCATCCTATGGCCACATGATTTTTTGTTTGTGTGGCCCTTTTGTAATATTTAGTCACACAAAAACCTGTTTGATTTGGGGTATTTAGTACATTACAAGTACGCAGAGAGTGGCCATAAGTATGAATAAGTGTGGACCATAATGCTGTTTAAAGTTGAAGAAAATGTGTATTTTGTGTGACTATTGATCTCCAGATGGCGCCACATAAATTTTATGTTTGTAGACTGTTGTATATTTAGTCAACAAAAGCATGTTTGTTTTGGGTATTTAGTCACATACAATTAAGCATAAAGTGGCCAAAAGTGTTAATAAGTGTGACCATATGCTGTTTAAAGTGAAGAAATGTGTATTTTGTGTGACTATTGTTCATCTAATGGCCACATGAATTTTATGTTTATGTGGCCTTTTGTAATATTTAGTCACACAAAGCATGTTTGTTTTGGGTATTTAGTCACATACAATTAAGCATAAAGTGGCCAAAAGTGTTAATAAGTGTGACCATATGCTGTTTAAAGTGAAGAAATATGTATTTTGTGTGACTATTGATCATCTAATGGCCACATGAATTTTATGTTTGTGTGGCCTTTTGTAATATTTAGTCACACAAAGCATGTTTGTTTTGGGTATTTAGTCACATACAATTAAGCATAAAGTGGCAAAGTGTTTATAAGTGTGGACCATATGCTGTTTAAAGTGAATGGAAATGTGTATTTGTGTGACTATTGATAATCCAAATGGCACATGTATTTTATATTTGTAAGGCCTTTTTGTTATAATTTAGTCACACAAAGCATGTTTGTTTTGGGTATTTAGTCACATACAATTAAGCATAAAGTGGCCAAAAGTGTTAATAAGTGTGACCATATGCTGTTTAAAGTGAAGAAATGTGTATTTTGTGTGACTATTGTTCATCTAATGGCCACATGAATTTTATGTTTGTGTGGCCTTTTGTAATATTTAGTCACACAAAGCATGTTTGTTTTGGGTATTTAGTCACATACAATTAAGCATAAAGTGGCCAAAAGTGTTAATAAGTGTGACCATATGCTGTTTAAAGTGAAGAAATATGTATTTTGTGTGACTATTGTTCATCCAATGGCCACATCAATTTTATGTTTGTGTGGCCTTTTGTAATATTTAGTCACACAAAGCATGTTTATTTTGGGTATTTAGTCACATACAATTAAGCATAAAGTGGCCAAAAGTGTTAATAAGTGTGACCATATGCTGTTTAAAGTGAAGAAATGTGTATTTTGTGTGACTATTGTTCATCCAATGGCCACATCAATTTTATGTTTGTGTGACCTTTTGTAATATTTAGTCACACAAAAAATTAAGCAAACAGTGACCAAAAGTGTTAATAAGTGTGATCATATGCATCTTTTAGTCACATTTAAGAAATCAATTTAAATACAATAAAACTTGAATATATATAACTTAACCAAATATAAAATTGTAATGTCGTTACATATAATTATTCTCAATAATTTAAAGGATTGTGATACTATTCTTCGTGCTGGCTTTTGCATTGCATCACTAGAGACGTTAAACATTTTTGCGCTTCGTTTGTAATTTTAGGTAGTGCAGTTTTGTTTCAACATTCTTTTTGTATGGTACTTGGATGGTTGTTTGCCTGTAGTAACAAAAGCCGCGTTTATCAAAACATGATTTAAATATGAAGAATTTATCTATGTAGGTTGATAAAAACATAGGTATGTACCTTTGGATCGAAAACCACTAGATCCTTTGGCCATGCAAAAAAAACCCCTACTGCATCCTTAACTGTTTTGAAACCGTTATTTCCTACATTCGGTATGCATGCTGATCACTATAAGATTATCAATTGACACTTGTAGCAATATTTGGGAGTTCTTTGTTATGAGCATTTTGTTTTTCCATCCAGTCTTGTATACGGTACCGAAAACATATAGGTGATTTCTTTACGTGCCACAGTTTGCATCTTAAGTGCCAAAAAAAAAATGATTTGGTGATGGTATTGTATCAAAAATTAAGGAAACAAAAGAATCTTATGGAAACATGTTGAAATACATACTTGTGGTAGTACTAGTAGTGGAGACACATTTTCTTGTGATTAGGAATCTTGACGTGAAGAATCCTTTCGTATTGATCTAGTCATTTTCTTAGATCCGACAGATTTAACAGTTTCACAGGGGGGTGTTTTATTACTTACCCTTGTTTCCATTTCCTTTTCCAAAGTTTCAAGTCCATTAGACTTCTGAATGCTAGCGTCATTTTCTATATCCAATAATAGGTGTTCCGCCCTCCTCATCAGCGTTGTATTTATAGGATTAATGTCCACCGTGACACTTGAATATAATATTAAGAAATGCATAGATCATCAGTTTAGGATCAGCGCCTTGCTATCTATTTTTTTTTTAATTTCTTGGTGTGGGAATTAAAAGTCTTTTGAAGTTGTTTGGATTAAGTGCTCATGTTTGAGGTTATGATTTGCTTGGTTTGATTTTAATGCTGCTAGTGAACTTCAAAAAAATATGCCAAGTGTTTATACTGCTAGTACAAAAGTTGTATGTAATGATATATTAGTATTTGTATGGTTAAGACGCAGAGAAGTTAATGCTGCTGAAGAAGTTAATACTGCTAGTGTATAAGTTAGTACTGCTTGTTAGTTAGTACTGCTTAGTGTATAAGTTAGTGCTATTAGTGTTAATTAGAAAATGAAATTGTTAACAACATAAAAAAATGTCTTACATTTAGTGGTGTCAATTGAGTTGACATTGACTGCAACTGCCCCCCATGTGCAGCCAACTGATTCTTTAGTTTAGTAACCATTCCCTCTGTTTGTGACATCTTGTTGGACAAATTTTGGAAAGATTAATAGTTCCTTTTTCTTGACGTTCGCGTCTTCTCATTAACAAGTTGACTTTGAGTAACATAATTTCTTTCATCAGATGCTTGTCTGCTTCGAGAAAGATCAAAATATACTTTGTATGTAACTCCACTTCCCACTCCTCTTGCATAACCTCCATTTTCCTTACCTAATACAACTGTCATGGCATCAGTACCCTGATCAACTTTTCAAGGTTCCTTCTTTGATCTTGTCCTCAGTTTATTTCTACACACACAATATGGGAAATAGGTTATTATACGAAAATAAACATAATAAAAAATTTTTGCAGTCAAACTTACAAGTTTATCTCCCACTGATCTAATCTCATCATCTGGATATTCTCCTTCTTTGTTTACCCTTCCTTTTAACCACAGTGTACCACGCACGGGTTCTTCTTCTGGTTCAGTTTCTTTTTTTTGATCTTATAAACATCACATACATACACATGTAAGTTAAACCAATATAAACGAAAGTATGATGCTATTAAATGCAAATGTGCAAATGTGTAATCTTACCATTTTCTCTTTCACAAGTGCGTATCCACCTCGTCCCATTGTATGCTGGATAATACAGAACTTGGAACACGCCATTTTAGCTGCAGCTGATTTCACCTTGCAACACAAAATCATAAGGCGTTTAGATGTAGTAATGCTGCTAGTTTATAGAAATAATTATATGAAACACAAATTTTATGTAATATATGGACTTAAATAAAAATGACTAATTAAAACCTTGTATTCCTCGGTGGCCGTGTACTTTACAAAATTGACCCATTCTTCGGCTTGTAAAATTGCACTATACTTCGCCGGGACTTCATTTAGTTTTGAAAGTGTATTTTGGTTGGGCAATATGTATGTTTGTCTCAATTTCCTTCTGAAATTCCTTAGAAGTTGACCAAGACGATTCATTACCAGCTTTCTGACTGTCAAGTCAACATTAAAATATCGCTGCAAATATTAACACAATGTTGTTAATTAGTTGCACATAATGTAAATGCAGAGATAAACTTATGTAGTACTGGGTTCAAAAATAGTATATGTGTACCGTGATTTCATCCCATAGTTTATCTCTTGCTTCTGAATCCACCTTCTTCCAGGATAGAATCTTCAAACCTATATGCTCACGAACCATGTCTCCTAAAAAACTCGAAAACAATGCTCTGTGTTTTCCTGATATCCTATTCAACGCATCGAAGGTTACACTGACCTTTATTTCCATCGGGGTTTTTCCATATTCCTGCGAAACTTATATAACCTGGTTATGCCCCTATTAACTACATTCCCATTTGAATGGTTGTTTTCATCATCCTCCTGCACCTCATCAAAATACTCCTCTGATTGATATCCTAAATCGTCATTTTCATTATCATTATCATTATTAACCAAAGGATCTTGATCATTAATGGCTTGAGTTTCCATGATTCTTTAGCAAGAATGTGTAAAAGAAAATAAGTAAACTAGGTAGTTAATGGTGTGAAAAGAGTTTTTATTGTTCTGTTTAGGTTGAAGCCTGATTTTTAGAGATAAAATAGGGTTTATTATGAAATACGGAAACTAAAACCGTCAATAATTAACTTCCTAGGTGATTTTTAAAATTTTGGCTGCAATTTTTTGGCTCATAAAATGATAATTAAAAATTTTAAAATTTTTGAAAATTCAAACATTTTTGAAATATTGACAACTTGACATTAATCAATTAAATTTGGCTCAAAAGATGTAATTTTTATCATTAAAAAGGAACAGACTCGTGATAATTAACAATTTAAATTTAAAAAAATAAAAATTTTTTTGACATAATTAACATATTAAAAAGTGGTAATCTTACATGGTTATACTCATCCATATAGTCAGAAAACCAATTGATTCTACCAAAACTCAATCTGTGCAACAACACTTCTGAATAAACCTACCAAAGTTAATAAGAACAAGTTACTTACCTACATAATACCAAGTGCGTATGTTTAATGAAGAACAAATTACTTACCTACCAAAAACCAGAAACGGCATTCCCAACTGCAATTCGGATTAAACACATAGGGGCTTCACATACCAGTTCAAAGGCTACATGGTCAAATATGAGACACGACCATAATCCACAACAATCTATCACCTATACTCGGGGTAACAAGTTTCTACGCCACACCCATACCCATTCCATCAATCAATTCACTACAGCTAAACAAAAACCGTACCATATACACATTCCAACGGCCACTACAGAAATACACAAAGGGGCTTCACATTCAAAGGACAATATGCATTCGAAATATACAAAAACCTATAAACGGCATTCTACAAAACGCAACCGTCAAAAAACAAACTAAGCTCATCAATGACAGAGCACACAACAATATTCAAACGCACAAAATAACGTATATACTCACGAACTTAGGTATGTACTAACCGTTCATAACCAGGTCATAATTACCTAGTAACAAACAAAAATAATGTACAATTAAAACTTCAACATAACTTTCCATTTCATTCAATAGGTCTTCCAAAACATATCATATATTATCCTTAATTAACCATCTATCATAATTAATTTAATCAATAATTATCCTAATCATTACCCAACTGAAAGCATACCTACCAAAGACTAAACAACCACAAAACATAAAACAAACCAGACAAAAGAATCCCTGAAAACCTGCCCTAATTAACCATCATTACCTTCAGCCTCCAACATATCCAAATCAATCTCTTTACCATGAATCTTCTCCTCAGCAACAACAATCAACCTATTGAAATCAGCCACCTTATCCTGCTCATTACGCCTGTCATCCTGGAGTTCCATCACAAGGTCAATCAATTCTTCGTTCAGCACCGATGCTTCAAACTCCGCTATTAATGTGTTAACTATACTGTTAAGATTCGTTGAGAGGTCCTAAGTTCATCCAGGTATCACGAAAATATGAACGCGATGATCGGTAATTTGTTGCTCAATGAAGATCTTCAGATACTTCGGTGGTGATATCTCTCCACTGATATCAATCAGGTCATCAATGACCCTTCTGGAAACAATGTTGTTTCTATCACCACGAGCAGCCATTGCTAAACAAAATAGTATTGGGAGAAATTGAAGTTGTTTGGGTAAAGATAAGTGGTTTGGGAAAAGATTGATATGGGGATGTATTTATAGCACAATGAAGTACTGGAGAACAGAGTTCCACCATCATTGCACATACGTATCGACGCGTCTCAGAGAAGTAACGGTTCAAGTGGTAGTAGAAAAAGCTAATATTAAATTATCGATTCCCTTACATACCCAAAACATAAACCCACACACTCCAAAACCAGAACAAAACTAAACCCTTACTACACTTTTTCACAAAAATAAACCCCAGCCTTTAAAACAATATCTTCTAATACAATATTTAAAAAATTAAATTTAAATTAAAAATTTTTGTAAAATTTTAGAAAAAATTTAGAAATTTAAAAAGTTTTAAAAAAGCTACAAAAGTTAAATTAAATCTTCCATAAATTTAATAAAAAAAATCAACAATCAAAATTAAAAAAAACTAAACCCGGTGTATTTCCAATTCAATATGTAATTTTTTTTTCTATCAATTTATACGTTTCACCAGACACTATAAGCCACTACATACCAATGCTTATGACCTAGGGGGTTCAAACTTAACCCTTAGGATTGTTGTAATAATTTATTGTTATAACGATCTTTTTAGCTCCATAATGTGATACATTTTTAAATAAATTTATGTGTGAATATGATAGAGATGATCCCCCCCCCCCCCCCCCCCCCCCCGCCCCTCCCCCGCCCCCCACAGTGTTAGTATCGAATACTCACACACACACAACGCACTAGCCATGATAATATTTTTTGTTAATAAGTTATATATGCATATTTGAATGCAATTATTGTAAAGGAATACTTACGTTTTATATGACTTTTAAATTCAATGTCATTTAATTTTACTATAAAGACATTTCTTGTACAGTGTTTGATACTGTTAAACTCGATTGAACGTCAAAAACGGTTAACCATGACCCGAACCGCCGGTAACCGCTCACTTCGGGTACCCGCACGTCCGGTTCCCCGCGTAGTACGGTTCGATTTCGGATAGTAAAATTAATTACCCGCCCTTTGACGGATAGCTTAAGTCTCCCAACTAACCGAACCGAGCCGCCTAGTGAACACTCCTAATATGACCCATATGATGTCAAATACCCATTAATGAATGTGACCAGTGATAACCTAATCCATATGACCCATAACCCATGTGAATTAGCCGTTATCACCAGTCATGCATGGGTTCCAATACACTATAAGCCACTACAACCCAATGCACATGACCCATGACCCATGTTAATTACCCATTGTCGATCACCAGTCGTGTATATGTCAATAACATGACACTATAAGCCACTACAACCCAATGCACATGACCCATGACCCATGTTAATTACCTGTTGTCGATCACCAGTCATGGATGTGTCGTAACATGACACTCTAAGCAACTACAACCCAATGCATATGACCCATATGATGTCAAATACCCATTAATAAATGTGACCAGTGATAACTGAAGCACCATGTCCCATTGACCTCGTGGGGAATTTGCCATATCCCCAGTCGGCATGGGTTCCAATACACTATTAAGCCACTTACATCCCTCAACTGCACAGGACCATATGACCATGTTAATTTAACCCATTGTTCGATCACAGTACGTGTATATGTTTAATAACTCATAGAACGCTATAGCACTTTCAATCCATGCCACATGACCATGCTCCTTGTTTAATTACCCATTGTCATAGTCATGGTGTGTTCATACATGACACTTCTAAGCAACTACAATCATATGAACCATATGATGTAATACCCATTAATGATTGTGACCAGGATAACTTAATGCACATAAACCTATGAAACAGTAAATTAGCCATTCTTACCAGTCAGGCATTGGGTTTTCAATTACACTATAAGCCACTCATCCAAGAGGCCATGGACCCATGGACCCAATATGTTAATGTACCCATTGTCGATCACCATGTGTATATGTCGTAAACATGATCATTTATAATCCACTACAACACCAATGCACATGACCTTCATGACCCATGTTAATTACCATAGTCGATACACCCTGTCATGGATGTTGTGTAACATGGGACACTCTAAGCAATACAACCCAATGCTATATGACCATATGATGTCAAAATACAATTAATGAATGTGGACCAGTGATAACCTAATGCACATGACCCCATGAACCTGTTGAATTAGCCTTTTTTCAACGGTCTTGCATGGGTTCCAATACACTATAAGCCACTACAACCCAATGCACATGACCCATGACCCATGTTAATTACCCATTGTCGATTACCAGTCATGTATATGTCGATAACATGACACTATAAGCCACTACAACCCAATGCACATGACCCCTATGACCACATGTTAATTAACTGTGCGATCACCAGTCATGGATGTGTCGTTTCATGGACACTTCTAAAGCAACTACAACCCTATGAATATGACCCATATGATGTCAAATACCCATTCAATAAATAGTGGCCAGTGATACTAAATGACCATGTCCTATGAACCAATGTGAATTAGCCATTATCACCGGTTATGCATGGGTTCCAGTACAACTATAGCCACTACAACCTAATGCGCTGGGTTCTATTTACACTATAAGCCAAACTAAACGACCCAATATACTCCAAAAATGGCAATCCGATACTCAACGATTATCCCTGCCTTGAACGTTACAAGCTACAGAGAGAGGTCGGACCGCACCGAATTATCGATTCTGCGTTTTTTCAATCTTTGCTACTATATCTTTCATTTTTTTGTAAACAAGTTACAAAAATTTTATTTATGACTATTATCTGTTGGTAAAGGTATTTTCCTGATTTATATCCGCATTAGAATGATGTACAAGCTATAGGGAGGTCGACCGGCCCGGCTATCGATTCGCATTTTTTCAACCTCTTGTACTATTTCTTTAAATTTTTTGTAAACAAGTAACAAAACTTTTATTCATGACTATTATCGTTGCCAAAGGTATTTCCCAATTAATCCCGCTTAGAACGATGTACAAGCTATAGGGAGGTCGACCGCCCGGCTATCGATTCGCGATTTTTTCAACCTTTGCTACTAGTTCGTTAATTTTTTTTGTAAACAAGATAACAATAACTTTTATCTCATACTTTACGTTGTGTGCCTATAGGATTTTCTCGATTAATCCCGCATTTAGAAGATGTACAAGTATAGGGGGTCGACCGCCTAGCATACGTTTCGCGATTTTTTTCAACCTTTGCCTACCTAGTTTCTGAACTATTTTGTAAAATATTCCCACCAAAATGTTCCCCCCCATAAATTTCATGAATCTCAATTCAAATGTAATCACACAAACAACCCCGCATGTCGCCGCCACAATATCTCTCTCTTTTCACCACGAATCCATGTCACACCACAGCTCTCTTTCACGTCACTCTCTCTCGCTGTCACTCTCCGTCGTAGACCCACCATCCTATCCACTAGGTAAGTATTGTTATGTTCATTTTGTACACATCGTATCTAAAAAAAAATCATGTTTTTTGATTCATGTAATTGAAAAATGTCTTGAGTTATCGCTGTAATTGAACATTTGTTTTGAGATTTTCTCTTGTAAATTATGTCA
This sequence comes from Tanacetum coccineum, assembly GCA_026074375.1. Classification (NCBI taxonomy): domain Eukaryota; kingdom Viridiplantae; phylum Streptophyta; class Magnoliopsida; order Asterales; family Asteraceae; genus Tanacetum; species Tanacetum coccineum. The sequence continues at coordinate 27,917 of BQNB010054208.1, read as the reverse complement.
ATTTTTGGTAAAAATTAGCTTAGTTAATGGTTTTTAAAAATATATAGTAACCTTATTAATTGCAACTAAAAACTGTTCATAGGTAAATGATAAGTTACCAGGACTAGTTCTTATATTTTGTGTTTATTTTGATTTTTGTTGGCAAAATGAAGGTATTCTTGCCATTTCTTTATTTTTTTCATAGTATATTGTATCACATTGTTTTGAGTTGTTGGAAACCCCTCTTGAATCTCCATAACGCCTCACCAGACCCTTTTTAACTAACGATGGTGATTTTTTATTTTAGGGGTTGGGTGTTTTTGGGTTGTTTGTGTGGTGTTGGGTGGGTGTGGGTGTGGGTGGGTGTTTGGTGTTTGGTGTGTGTTTGTTGGTGTGGTTGGGTTTTGGTGTTGACTGGGGTTGTGGGAGTTTGTGATGGTTGTGTTGGGTTGGGTGCTGGAGTGGTGTTTTTTTGTTTTGTGTGGTGGTGTGTGGGGGGGTGTGTGTGGCGTTTTTTTTTGTGTTGTGGTGTGTTTGGTTTGGTGTGGGGGTGAGGTTTGTTTGTTGGTGGGTTGGGTGTGGTTTTTGCGCTTGCGTTGGTGGATTGGCGTTGGTGGTTGGGTTGGGGGGCTGAGGGGGTTGTTTTGGGTGGTTTAGTGTTTTGTTGGGTTTGTGATTGGTGGGGGTGTTGTCTTGGTTGGTGGTGGTGGGGGAGTTGAGTTTTTTGTTTGTTGTGTGGTGGGGGTGTGTGTGTGGGCGGTGCGTGTAGTTAGTTTGTTGTGGTTGGGTGATCGGTTGGTTTTGTGGTTTGTGGTTTGTTGGTTTTGTTTTTGGTTTCTGTTGTGGGTTGGGTGTTGTTTTGTGGGTGGTGTGGGTTTAGTGTGTTGGGTTGGCGTTGTTTGGGTTGTGTTGGTGGGCTGTGTTTGTGTTAGTTGGGGGGGGTAGGGTGACCTGCAGGACTACAAACCACAAGCTCTGCTCCTAGAAGAAGATTGCTGCTCGGATAAATGGGACATATTTATAAACATGGACAAGTCTTGGATGAGAACTAATAGGACCAACAAATCTTATGTTGATGGAGAAGCAGCGTTTATTGATTATGTAGTACACAACTTGTAGAAGATGGGGAACATCAACCTACAAGTTAATAAACAACATCTTTTAATGCCATGTCCGTGTACCAAATGTTTAAACCACATAGAGCATAAAGTAGAGGAAGTGCAGTTCCATTTATTCAAAAATGGGATTGATCTAAGCTACACAAACTGGACTAGACATGGAGAAAAGGATGAGCCATCAATAAGTGCCCCAAAACCTGTTAATGCTACAACAGAGTTTGTTGACGACACGGATTTTGCTTTAGATATTCCAACAGATGGCCCAACAACAGTAGAAATGGTTAATGCTACAAAAGATAATTTTGATGAGGATGACCTTGTCAAGTTTCAAGAACTATTATTAGACGCAGAGAAGCCTCTTTACGAAGGATGTCCTGACTTCACAAAGTTGTCCGCAATAGTTAAACTACTCAACTTGAAGGGTAAGTACGGAGCTTCTGATAAGTTCTTTACTGAATTACTAGGATTGATAAAAAAGATGCTACCTGCTGGTAACGAAATGGTGGAAAAAACTTATCAAGCCAAAAAAGTTATGAAATTGATGGGATCAGGATACAAAAAGATACATGTATGTATCAACAACTGCCTTCTTTACTGGAAGGATGACAAGGATCTGACTGCGTGTCGAACTTGTGGGATATCAAGATGGAAGGTGGATAATAAGACACATAAAGTGTACGAAAACATTCCAGCAAAGGTAATGTGGTACTTTCCAATTATACCAAGACTGCAATGACTATTTAAGATACAAAGTATTTCAAAAGATTTAAGATGGCACGCGACACGAAGGATAACAGATGGTGTGTTACGTCACCCGTAGATTCACGGGTATGGCGTACCATAGATGAAAAATTCCCCAAAGTTGCTGAAGATCCAAGAAATCTACAGTTAGGAATATCGGCTGATGGGGTTGACGTCAACAGAGGAAATAGGCATCACAGTGTATGGCCAGTTTTAACTGTCATATACAACCTTCCTCCATGGTTGTGTATGAAAAGAAAGTTTATCATGCTTTCGGTATTAATATCGGGATACCCAGGAAACGATATCGATGTTTTTTAGAACCGTTAGTTGATGATCTGCATACCTTATTCGAGACAGGGGTTGATACATATGATGCTTCCACAAAAGATAACTTTAATCTACGTGCCATTGTGTTGTGGACAATAAATAATTACCCTACACTTGGTACATTATGTGGCTGCGCATACAGTAGATTCAAAGATTGTGTAGTATGTGGGAAAGATACAAACTGTGTTAGACTTTCTGCCTCATCCAAGCAAAGTTATATTGGTCACAGATGATATCTACCATATAACCATCCGTTTAGAAAGCAAAAGAAGGCATTTAATGGACAACAAGAGTTTCTCCTGGCTCCAAATCCAATGACCGGGGAACAAATATACAACAAGGTACAACATATTGAAAATAAGTAGGGAAAAGAAAAACAAACACACAATAAGGCATCAGAAAACCAAGAAGATACGAGAGGCGGAGGTGGGAAGATTCAAAAGCAAAAAAGAAACATAACAGAAGAAGAGGGTATTTCAAGCCGAGTAAACGGACAAAACGGTGCGTATTGGAAGAAATTCAATATTTGGTATAAAAAACTTAGGTATTAGAGGCATTATTCTGTTCTACATTGTATTGATTTTATGCATGTAGAAAAGAATGTTACTAGGAGTCTAGTCGGAACTTTGCTAAATGTTCTGGGAAAGACAAAAGATGGAGTGAATGTTCGATTAGATCTGGCTGAGTTAGGGGTAAAATCAGAGTTGTTTGCTATGCAAGAAGAAGACAAAACAACACTACCTCCAGCAAGTTACACATTAACGAATGCTGAAAAAGATATCTTTTGTGAAACGTTATACAACATCAGGGTACCACAAGGCTATTGTTTAAATTTCTCTAGTTTGGTCAGCCTAAATGATAGGAAGCTCATTGGCCTTAAACCGCATGACTATCACATGCTAATGCAAGAGTTTTTGCCCATTGCAATGCGTTCAATCATGCACCCACCCACACGATATGTTATTATCAGGTTTTGCTTTTTTGTTAAATCGATATGTAGCAAAGAAATCATATTGCAAGAACTAGATAAGATGCAAGCAGAACTGGTAGTGACACTGTGCCTACTCGAGAAGTTCTTTCCTCTATCATTTTTTGATATTATGGTACATTTGACTGTGCACCTAACTAAGGAGGTAAAATTATGTGGTCCCATATGCTTTCGGTGGATGTATCCCTTCGAAAGATGTATGAAGGTTATTAAAGGACATGTGCAAAATAGAAATAAACCACAGGGATGCATTGCTGAGAAGACTATTGCGGAAGAAACAATAGAGTTTTTTTAGCGAATATCATAAATCCATGAAAACTATTGGTATCCCACCTGATAAACATGAAACTGATGAAAGTAAGGAAGGAAAGTAATTGTCGGCCGGCAAATCAAGTGAAGTTTCTGCGGAACTCTTTCAGAAAGCACATTTGTATGTAATACATAATACATATGAAATTGTACCGTATATCGAGTAAGTATTACTAACACATGTCTATTTCGTTACTTAAAATGTTCTATCAAATATAATAATCAAAGACATTGTTTCAGGCGACACAAGCAAGTTTTGAAAACAAAAAACCCGGGTAAACGAATAGCATTTCTGGAGAATGAGCACAATAAATCTTTTTCTAAGTGGTTACACAAAGAGGTAATTAATCGTATGTTATTTATAATTATTTGTTTGTTGTTCCTTCGATTTGAAGCTAATATATACTTGTAATGAAATTTAGGTTGAGAGAGTTAGCATTTTATTATGGGGTTTTACAAGAGATATGGGTACTAGATTACCGTTTTAGGCAAATTCCGCTTTTCAAATGTGATTGGGTTAATCACAGAGCTGGTGTTGTGAAACGCGATACTACTCTTGGGTATACATTGGTTGACCTAAATAATTTAGGCCACAAGGTTTATCCGTTCATATTAGCCTCACAAGCATGACAAGTATTTTATGTAAAAGACCAGATAGATAAAAAATTGTCTATCGTCTTTAAGACACCTCCTAAGAATCACAAAGATACGTATAACGAAGTCGATGAGGAATTTAGTACCGTCATTCACCAGCACAATGGTAACATATTGCCACGTGTAGATTGATGTGACTTGGATAATGAATCACGAAATGACTACTATCGAACCGACTGTGGAGGTGTTGTTATATGAAAATCCAAGTGAACCATGTCATGCTCAAGTTGTCACACTCTACCTTTATCATATTTCACCCGTTCTTTTAAAGCATATAAACATTCGATTTTTTGTACTTGTTTAAGGATTTATGTTTGAACTGTACAGAATCTTTTTAAGACTTTGTTTTGTTACAAATACTCTTGTGAAGGATTTTAATTTATACATTAATTTTTTACTTCCTGTTTGGTTTATATTTTGTATACGAGGCTTTCAAACCTGGGCGATGCCCCGGATGAGTCATAAAGTTGCTAACGTGCAATGTATTTGTTTTTAAAAAAATTGAGCTGTTATTTATGCGTTTGTTAGAAGGATCGGCCTTGTGTCCTCGCATGTCATTCCTTGGAGCGAGATTAAGTGTCAAACGGTTTTGGTCTGCATTTTTATGGCAGTATGTTGTCTCTGTGTGTTTGGCTTTGGGTTTATACATTTTGTTGTTTAAGAATGTTTGGCGTTTTGGGGTTGCAGCTTGGTACAACTTATATAGTCGAATAAGCTACTTCCTAGCTTATTCAATTTAGGCTTAAGCTCATAAACTGCTTAATTCTGCTTATTAAACTGCTTATTCTCGGCTTTAAAACTGCTTATTAAATCTGCTGATAAGCTGATATAGATAAGGGGTGTTTGGTTTTTGGTTTTTAAAATACAAAAAAAAAATAAAAAGGAATCACGGCCATCGAGAATCGAAACCGTGACCTCCAAGATAGAGGTCAAGCGGGTTACCAACTCAGCCAGGCAACCTATTCATCATAGGAAGAAGAATAGATTAATTTATGCTTAATATATTTCTATTATAAAACTAGATTAGTTTAGGCTTAATCACATTTGGGATATATAGTTTCGAGTTTAGCTTTTTTTTAAAACCTAAAAGTAGTTTAGGCTTAATAATGTGATCATATTGTTAGATCCCCCTCTACATAGATCTTTACTGCCTGTTAAGGATGGTGAATAGCCTATGTAATCACAAGCTAAACACAAGAGAGACTCTTGCTTAGAAAAGCTAATGTCTATGCGGAATATAGACACAACTAATAAGAAGAACAGGACTGATAAAAACTAAAAGATCCTTCTATGGATTTCTATTAACGAGCAAGGAGAATTGTGTTTTCTAGATCTATTTATTTCCCTAAGCCGTGGGTTCTTTTTATAGTGGTGAAACCCTAATCGGCATCTACTAAAAACACGTGAGAATAATATGCATGACTCTTCCTAATTTTGCTCATGCATATCCTCATCTCTAACTAACTAAAACCTTATCCTGGAATAACTATTTGACTCTACCAGGACTAAGTACTCTACCAGTAGGAACTAGACTTAGCCTACCAGGACTAACTATGATAATAACCTTACCAGCAGGAACTACATACCTGCCAGTAGGAACTACTACTCTACCAGTAGGAACTACATACCTACTAGTAGAAACTAAGTATTACAATTATTCCTAACAATCCTCCCCTAAACTGGAATTTGACTATGTTAATTTCCAGTTTCTAGATAGATCTTCAGTCTTGAACCTTGAGGATTGAAATATGAACTTTGCAGCAACATCCAATCTGCTTGAGTCTTGACTTGAATACTTGAAAATTCTGCACATATCAGCTGAATGTCTCTAGAGGAAGCAGCATCTTTATTTTTCATAAGAACACCTTCAAGAACCATATAGTTTGCAGTCTTCGTAGCCTTGTTGAACTTGAACATCAAAAGTCAGCAACATTGAAGAACCTTCAGGAAATCTTGAACCAGCAACAGACTTTGGAACCACCGCAGCAACATGAGTAGATTTGATAAGCCTTTACCAAGTAGCTACTCACTCTTGGGCTAGCTAATCCTTTGGTGGAATCATGACATCACCCTGGTGAATTAGTAACCAGTCCAACTCTTAGAACATGAATCATTGGTGAATTGGAATACCCTAATGATTTTTGGCAAATCATCACAGCCATAAACGGATTTTATATGTCTTTACCTGTAGCCGTTTGCTCAGGACTAGCCAATCCTTTGGTTCCCAATAAGGGCATTATCCATGGTGAATTGATAACCATTTCAACTCTCAGCAAATGAAGCATGGGTGAGTTAAAGACCCTATAGTTTTGAGCAAACTATTAAAGCTATCAACGGATTTGAGAGTCACACCAGAGCCGTACCCTCATGGTGAATCAACTCTTTCTTGTCTGTGAGACATGGTGAGTTGAACACCATTTGTTGTGTGGTGGTTAACCAACACCCAAACCCTGAAAATAGTTTACTTTATGGACCATGTGTGCCTGAAACAAAAACAACTTTGCACACCAAAGACTCAAAACTTATTTGAACATATTACCAAAGTTTGTCAGTTGCCAAAATCCTTTTATCAAAACACTTGTTACTAAAACAAAAAGTGAAAACCATTTAAGACAAACTACACAAAATAGAGTTATATATCAAAATACAGTTTGGACACAGCAAAAAGTGAGAATATATACGATAGAGTTACAGAGTACCATGATCAAACAGGAGAAACTTGGGCAGCAGCAATTTGATTCTTGATGAACCGAATCAATTGCTCAGCAGTAGTCATGTCATTGCCCACAACATCCTTGTCAATCTCCAACTTGTGCTTTAGCATCCTTTCCATGAGCTTCACTGAGAGAGGATAAGATACATCTGCAAACATGTACAACACCTCTCCAGAAACAGTTTCCAAGACATGAACATTGGAAAGAGTATACAGCCTCCAACTTCTAATCTGCCAAAGAGATTGATGATTCCAAATGAAAGAACCCTTACCACCTTCTTGAGAATCCATCAACACCTGAAGATCACCCCATAACATCAATCCAACACCAGCAACAAGATGGTTTTCATAGTATGTGACCACCATGCCATACAACTTCAATAGATCATGTCTATCCACCATATGAAGGATCTCCCTTAGAGTGGTAAAATGTTTGGTAGACTGATAAGACCTATAAAGAGAATTAATTTCCCCCAGAGGAGTAGAGATCACTCCCAACCAGCAAGAGCAGACCAAAGAATAGGAGCCTCATCTGTAGAGTCCTCATCAGAAACAACCTTGATGAATGTCTCATCATCTGCATCTAAATCCAATTCTTTAAGTATAGATTTAGGCTTAGTTAGACGATTCCTACCAAGAGACTTCATCCTTATGCCAGAAGATTTGGGTAAAGAACCAACTGGTGGTTGGGGAACATCAGGCACAGATGGAATGGGGGCTTCAGTAGACTTTTGCTGCTTGGAGGAAGGTTCTTCTAACTCAGGACCTGTCCTCTTCAAAGTCCTGCTAAAGGCTTGAACCTGAGTGTTTGCTAGAGCCTTTTGAATCTTTTCAAACTCCTCCTTTAATTGTGCATCAGTGAAACTTTCCACCTTAGCCTTAGTCCATCCAGTAGAGTAGAGAGCACTACTTTGGTTCTTGACAAATTATCTCATGTAGGTTCTTTGTTGTACCGGAGTCATTGGCCTTTCCATCCTTTCCTTTGCCAATTTCTCAGCAAGAGCTTGTTTCTTCCTCTTGATCAAAGTAGCCATCCTGACTGGGAAGTTGTCTTCAGTCACATCATCACCCAACAATGTCTTGGAAAGGGATTCATTAGCCTCAACCTATGCCATGATCATGATCCAATCAGCCTCAGTATAATACATGGCTGAAGCAAGAACTTCTTGTTGTCTCCTTCTTTCCAGCTCTGCTCTTTGTATGTCCACATTAGCTTGTTCTTCAACATGTAACCTCTTGGCAGCCTCCTCACTAAGTTTATCATCTTCCATCTGCTTTAGTGTCCTTTCTTTGACAGTAATGTCTTCTTCCACCATTGGAGTTTTTCCTTTGTATGAAACACCAGCAGGAACATCACTAGTAGGAACATTAGCAGAAACACTTGTGATAGCTGGAGGAACATTTGCACTAGTAGGAACATCAGTAGGAATATGTGAACTAGCAGCAGGATTATCAGAAGCACCACCAGGAGGAATGTTGGACTCAACAGTCATAGCTGCCTTAGCCAATGCAATTAGAGCATCCAAATCCACATCTTGCTTTCCTCCTTCTTTTTGGTTAGAATCACTCACAACCACCTTCCTTTTCCTGGTCTTGAGTTTTACCTCCATTGCTTTGACTTTCTTGATCAACTTTCCCACCACATCCTTAAATAGCTTCTTGGTGTCCTGGAGTTCAGTTTCCAAAGAATTTACCCTCTGCACAAGAGTAGAAACTATAGAGGACACAACAGTTAGTGTAATAAGGTCCTCAACACCTCCTGACGTTTAACCTGCAGGGGGAGCTTGATTGGACCTTAGTGGAGATGCAGGGAAAGAGCCTCCCAATGGTTCATCTTCCACATTGGTGGAAGTGAAAGGGTCATCATCAGTCTCATGGACTCGTGAGAAGGAAGCAATATTTGGGTCTGAACTTTGACCATGCTCAAAGACTAGAGCAATAAGGTCAGAAGTTTATTGTCTTGGGGGTGTAGACAAATGGTCTTGAGGTTGGTCAGGTTCAGGCATAGGCTCAGTAATAGGGTCAGGTATGGGTTGTGGGACAGCTTGTACAGCTACCCCTGAACCTTTAGCTTCTTAAGCTTGGGAAAGCATAGCAGCTAAAAGTGGCAAAGGTTGCCCCTCAAAGTTGAGCTTCATATTAGCAAAAAGTTTACTAGATAGCTTGAACACCTGATATTGTCTGGTAATACTAGTTTCGATACCCAAAATGGTTTGAAGAAATCGAGGATACATTAAGAACTTTTTAGCATTTCCTATGTTACTAACCATCCCCTTAAAAATGTAGCTAGACCAGTTAAATTTTCTCCCATCAGATAGACAAATAAGAGCAACAGCAAGTGAGCTACCAAATTGATCCCAACTACCAGACTTGGTACTGAGACAGTGAAGAATGGTGTGGACCAAAAACCTCCATTGAGGTGAAAACTTGTTCTTGTAAAAGGTTAACTTGCCTTCAGTGACATACCCAAGGTTATCCATTCCAGAATAGATTTCCGCAATGGGTAAATCATCAATACCACCATCATCAGCTAATTGAAGTTGACTTCTTACTGAGTCCTCAGTAATGGTGTAGGGAGTCTCATCAATGGTAGCTAGGATAGCTGGGGGACCTAACTCAGGAGACCTGAGTGTAGCCGTAGACCAGAATTGTTTGACTAATGAGTCAAAGATGATGGGGTCATTTGTGAGAGCATACCTTATGTGAGAAGCCCTCAAGAAGTCAAGAATCTGATGATAATCATCACTTCCTGTGGGTTTTTGCAAATAACCCACTTTGTTGTGTTCCCCCTGTTATCTTAGTGGCGGCGATTGATGATTTTGAAATATGTGAAGAATTTGTGCTGGGAATTGATCGCAATGGAGAGTTGATACTGGTAAAGAGTGGTAATTTAATTTATATATAGTAATGATCTCAATTTCTATTGGACCGTTTGGAAATTAGAGGTTTTATGTAAAAAGTAACTGTTAAAATGTGAGAAACAGTAGTTATCCATTTAAATAGGAAACCCTTTGACAAATAAAATGCCAAAAATATCGTAACGGTAACTTTTAATGAAGATAAAACTCAATTTAATCTACCAGCACGAACGGACATAACCAGCACAAAGAAAAGTCAACCAGAAGGAAAATTAACATTACCAGTAGGAAGTGGTCAACCAGTAGAAAAAAATGGAAACTACCAGTAGGAACTCTGGTAACACCAGAGGGAACACTTAAACTACCAGTATGAACTCTTTTTCATCAAAATAAGGCCACCTGGTCCATGTAGAACACTAGAAAATCACTAATCCACCCTCTTGAACCATTAGTCTGCAAAAGGTGAGGCCAATACACACAAAACATATACAATAAAATGGAAAGGAAAATTAACTATCAGAATGAACTAATTACAGACAAGCAAGAGGAACTAAAACTACCAGTTTTTTTATATTTTTTTTTTTTTTTAGTAGAAAAGGTTAAAACTACCAGGAGAAAAATACAACTACTAGAAGAAACATAGTGTAGCAAGAAAAACTAAGTGGTAAATTTTTAAAAAAAAAACCAACTTTTTAGAAATTTTTACAACAATAGTCCTCCCCTTGGACTCAAATCCTCCCCTCAATCATAGTATCTATGGATTGAGCATCCCAATGTTAACCACAAGATGAGTAAACCTAGGTCCATCAAATGCCTTGGTTAACAAATCAGCCACATTATCATCAGTATGTATTTTAAGCACTTGAATAAGTTTCTTTTCATTAGCATCTCTTATGAAATGATGCCTAATTTGTATGTGCTTAGTCCGTTGGTGAGAAACTAGGTTTTTGCCTATGCAAATGGTACTTTGGTTATCAATAAAGATTTTTACTTAGGGTTCCTTCACATAGTAGACATTTTCAGAATCCAGTGTGGGAGTTCTGATTGTCCCTTTTCTAGTAATCCTACCTTCACCACCTCCAAAAGTCACTTTTCCTCTTTGAAATTCTTGAAAGTCATCCAATCTTTCCATGTTACCTGTCATACTTCTAGAACAACCACTATCAAATATCCCTCATCTTCAAGCATCTGAAGAAGATTTTCTACAATATACAACATGGGATAAAGTTTAGTGTCTAAGGGGGTGACCCAAGCATTTATACTGGGTCTGCCTGTGGAGCTGAAAAGGTTGTCCATGAAAATGAATGAGATCCACAATTTTCTAGGGTACCCATATAAACCTGTTACTAATGTGATTTTTCCAATAACAACCTGATGAGAGGCATAACAGCCAGTGCCATCTCACCCCTCCATAGTTTCATATGATTATAAAACATTTGAAGGTACCTATGGGTGTATAAGTCTTGAAAAGAAAACTTGGTATGTCCTATTGTAAAATTGGGCCTAGGTCCAGCTGTACTTTTTCCACCAACAAGAAGTTACTGATGGAGAATATCCTCTATCAGTAGGAACTAGAAAAGGCCTATTTTGCCTACCAGTAGGAACTGGTGCAGGCACCTTTGGCTTACCAGTAGGAACTGGTTGTGGTCTAGCAGAAGGAATGTTTACTTTGCCAGTCCTAAAAAGTACAGCTTGTAGGACAAACTGATTTTGATGATTAACATTATTCCTACTATGTACAGGTCCCACCCCATTACCAACAGTCTTATTAGCCATTTGTTTCTCATAAAAATCACAATCCTTAATAAGATGAGTAAAGATTATAGAACCTGGGTTTGAGCTTAAAGCTTTGAAAACGGGTCGAATGGGTTTAAAATAGGTCGTACGCCTAGAATTAGAGCTTCGAGGCTTCAAGGCTTCAATCTTCCTCTCGATTATTGTTCTTAGGACCTCTTAGGAACTTCTTGAGTAGAGATTTGCTGCTATTGTAGGTTATAGAAAGAAGATGTGGGGGGTGAATAAGAATGAGGGGTGTACCCTCCTATTTATAGTTGAACAAGCCTTGGAGGCCAAGGAGAGGGGATGTGGTGGCTTATTTCTGGTGTGGCTAAGTTGTGAAGTCTATAGGGATGATGTGGTGAAGCTATGGTGGTAGATAGGTTGAGGTGGAGGGTTGTTTGTGGTGGTGTAGGTTGCGGCAAGCTTAGAGCCCAAGGGAGGTGATGTGGTTGTTTTTCTAGCCAGGGAATGCATCAAGTAGCTTTGTAAGCTGCTTAGAAGAGAAGTAGCATGGTCACCAAGGTGCTTGAGTGCAAGAGTAACTTTCAAAATGGGTTAAAATGCAAAGAATAGGATCGCTGATTGGTTGTGGCTCGAATTGAGTTTTTAAGCTTGTATTTCATGTACTCTTGTGATATAATGATAAATATATGTTCACAAGACTTGTATTAAGGATTATTAACAAGAATTGATAGGTGGTTCGGGTTTAGAATAGGTGAAAATGAGTAAACGGGTTATGGTTTGAAATTAGGGTTCGTTTAGGGTTTTCTAGGTTTAATTCATGTACATTGATGTTAAAATGATGAAATGATGATGAAATGTGATTTGTAATATTGTAATTTATGTTATTACAACTTATTTGAGTAAGGTTTGAGGTTAAAAGAGGATGAGAACCAAGAAACGGGTCACGGTTTACTATTTAGGTCGAGTTAGGGTTTCTAACTTGGATTTCTAGAAATTTCATGAAATGAGAATGAATATGGATTGTAAATGAAGTATATGACTTGCTTGTAACTTGTACTTAATGGATTGTACAAGATTTCTTAGGAAAACGGAGGTAAAACGGCTATTTTGGATATCGTGCATTAATGACTTGTACATTATGCTTTAAGAACTTGTACCTTTCTTTGGAGGGAATTTATATTTCAAATGAGATATTATGTTACTTGTACATATGCTTTAAAAGCTTGTACATTATACTTTAGATGTTAACTTTTTATGGAATTAAGGTTTAAAGATATATGATAATGGTTTAAAGCCTGTTTTGATTTAACGTTGCGAATGGTACATTATATGAGTAATGTACTTTGTAATAATGATATTAAGATATTGACATGTTATGATGTTTGCTTGACATATATGAAGATAGGATTGCCATAGGTAGGTTGTGTGAGCTCGTTAACTTTAGTTATGCAAGTTACATTGCATATTGAGATATTGGTAATGCAAGTAATGTAATAAAGCGAAAAATTTCCCTAAAAAAGGTGGTTCATAGATATATAGTATATTGGTGAAATTTGTGGGTTATTATAGTCCCCCATCCTTATAGAAATCTCATCCCGAGATTTAGTCGAATGATGGAGTGTAAAAGTTCAGAGATTCGTTCATATGGAAGTAATATGAAGTAAGGGATTTGTTTGTACAAGCGGATCATAGATTGAAAGAATGTTGTTTGTATGCCATATACTTAAGCCTACTTATTTATAATTTGTCACTTACAAAGAGAAGCGTCTAAATCCTTGTAACTGAGAATTTATAAATTCATAGTTCAGAGATTTATAATTTCTTTATTCAAATGAAGAAGCGTCCTAATTCATTTCAATAAGATGATTATAAATCATCCTACCTAAGCATAAAACATGATATCGAGAAGAGCCTAATTCATTTCAATAAGATGATCATAAATCGTCTTACCTAAGCATAAAAACATGATATCGAAATGGTAATGTGTAGGAGATGATATGATTTTTCAAAATCATAAAAGGTAATGAGAAGAATAATGAGATATTAGTTGCAATGATGCCCATTTTCGTTGTATTTCAATGATAATAAGTGTTTCAAATGTATGAGGGGAGTATTCAGAGTTGAACATAATGGAATTGACAAATGACGTCGAGTTTTGATATCACAAGATAACAAGATGAAATGAAATATCCTTTATTATTTTCATGGTTAAATTTACATATCTTACATCACTCGAAACCTAAGAGTGTTGTATTATGCACGTGTCTTGGGGAAAAAGCCAACATATGTCAAGGATTGTAGCTTGGAGTTTTGGGGTTTATGTAAGTGGGGTCAGAAGATCCTTCATATCTAACTGGTGGCGAACCTGAGTATCCTCAAGAGTTGTTTTCAGCGGTTGATCTTTTGTTTCTGCAGTTTCTGGTCAGATGACCCACTTTGTTGCAAGTCCGACACTTGACAGTGCAAACTCCTGTGTGATGCAGGGTGCATTGTTGGATCCCACTTTAGATAGATCTTTACTGCCTGTTAAGGATGGTGATTAACCTATGTAATCACAAGCCAATCACAAGAGAGACTCTTGCTTAGAAAAACTAATGTCTATGCGGAATATAGACACAACTAATAAGAAGAACATGACTAATAAAAACTAAAAGATCCTTCTATGGATTTCTATTAACGAATAAAGAGAATTGTGTTTTCTGTATGTATACATTTCCCTAAGCCGTAGGTTCTCTTTATAGTGGAGAACCCCTAATCAGCATTTACTCAAAACGAGTGAGATTGATATGCATGAATATCTTCCTTATTTAGCTCATGCATATCCTCATCTCTAACTAACTAAAATCTTATCCTGGAATAACTATTTGACTCTACCAGGACTAAGTACTCTACCAGTAGGAACTAAACTTAGCCTACCAGTACTAACTATTATAATAACCTTACCAGCAGGAACTATATACCTGCCAGTAGGAACTACTACTCTACCAGTAGGAACTACATACCTACTAGTAGAAACTAAGTATTACAAATATTCCTAACAATCCTCCCCTAAACTGGAATTTGACTATGTTAATTTCCAGTTTCTAGATAGATCTTCAAACTTGAACCTTGAGGATTGAAATATGAACTTTACGGCAACATCCAATCTGCTTGAGTCTTGACTTGAACACATGAAACTTCTGCACATATCTGTATTTCTTCATACAAACACCTTCAAGAGACTAATGATGATGAGCATTGAACATTGAGCAGATCTTGTGTCAAGCAGATTGGTCTTCATAGCCTTGGAACCGAACATCAAAAGTCTTGTTGAACTTGAACATCAAAAGGCAGCAACGTTGAAGAAGCAGCAGGAAAACTTGAACCAGCAACAGACTTTGGAACCACCTCAGCTACATGAGTAGATTTGATAAGCCTTTACCAAGTAGCTACTCACTCTTGGGCTAGCTAATTCTTTGGTGGAATCATGACATCACCCTGGTGAATTAGTAACCAGTCCAACTCTTAGAACATGAATCAATGGTGAATTGGAATACCCTAATGATTTTTGGCAAATCATCACAGCCATAAACGGATTTTATATGTCTTTACCTGTAGCCGTTTGCTCAGGACTAGCCAACTCTTTGTTGTGATAACAAGGTGAGTTGATTACCCTACAATTTTTAGCAAATTGTCAGCTATCAACGGATTTGTTAAGTCTTTACCAAAAGCCGTTTGCGTTTGGACTAGCCAATCCTTTGGTTCCCAATAAGGGCATTATCCATGGTGGATTGATGACCATTTCAACTCTCAGCAAAAGAAGCATGGGTGAGTTAAATACCCTATAGTTTTGAGCAAACTATTAAAGCTATCAACGGATTTGAGAATCACACCAGAGCCGTACCCTCATGGTGAATCAACTCTTTCTTGTCTGTGAGACATGGTGAGTTGAACACCATTTGTTGTGTGGTGGTTAACCAACACCCAAACCCTGAAAATTTCTCTTTTTGTTCAAAATGTGTTGCAATAAAACCAAGCAGCATGCCAAAAACTGTTTCCATATCCAAAACTTGGTGCACACTCAAAAATGTTTATGGCACACTGTGCAAAAGCTAATAAGTATAGAGGTTCTACATAAAAACTTTATATATCAAAAATATATTTTAAATAGCAAAAAGATTTATGATATATAATAAACTTAACAGTACCATTCATGAACCTTAGGACGCTTGGAATCAGAAATTTGTTTCTTGAGAAAGGCAATCAACTGAACCGCAGTGGTAAGTTCATTACCCACTGTTCCGTGACAAATCTCCAGCTGATGATCGAGCATCCTTTCGATAAGGTTTATAGTGAGGGGATACTTCTTGTCCACAAACATATGTATAACCAGTCCACTAACTGTCTCCAACACATGAACACCAGAAAAAGAATATAGCTTCCAGTTTTGAATACTCCAGGTGTGTTGGTTCTTCCAAAAATCACTACCATCATTCACTTCAGGTGAATCCATCAAAATCTTAAGATCTCCCCAAAGAACAAGACCAACTCCCTCAGCTTTCTTATCTTGATAAAACGTCATCACACGGCCCATTAAATCGGTCATCATGTCGCTCTAGTGACCAAGTGA
Organism: Tanacetum coccineum; assembly: GCA_026074375.1. NCBI lineage: Eukaryota > Viridiplantae > Streptophyta > Magnoliopsida > Asterales > Asteraceae > Tanacetum > Tanacetum coccineum. The sequence goes on along the minus strand of BQNB010054208.1, from coordinate 11,875 downwards.
AGGATTTCCCTAAGGCTTGTAAAGTACTTGCGAGAGTTGTCTAGTCTGTAGATGGCATTTATCAATCCTAACCCCGTAGGCAATAACTCCCAGTCAACAACAGCATATAAATGAACAGGTGTATCACAATCCGAAGCAGAATCCTCATCAGAAGCATACTTAATGCACAATTTGTGTTCAGCATCAGGATCTCCTTCTTCAATTGGAATGGTAGATTGAGAAGTATGAACACCTTTTCTACCTAATAGCTTCTTCTTGGTACCAACCTTCTTGAGTGAGGAGGCAGTTTGTTGTACTTTAGAAGCAATGTTAGAAGGAACTTCAACATCCCCAACTGTAGCTTCCTGAGAAGGAACTTTAACTTCTGGAATATTCTGAGAATGAGAAGGAGCATCAACTTCCTCTCGTGAAACATCTTTAGAAGGAGCTTCAACTTCTACTTCCTGTGGAACACCATGAGAAGGAGCTTCAACGTCTATTTAAACATCACTAGTCTTGAGTTTATTTGAAGAGGCATTATCTCGGAAACTACCATCTATTTTCGACCCCTTGTGAATGCAACAGCTCTTTGATTCTATCAAACTCTCTTGAGCTTTCAGAGAGAGTTATCGAACTTGAGCCATAGTCCAACCAGTAGTGTATACAGCAGGGCCTTGATTCTTCACATAAGTTCTCATATATTGCCTGAGCTGAGCTGGTGTCATAGGCATATCCCTTTGTTCTTGAGCCCGTTGCTCAGCAAGTTCTTTTCTTCGAGAATTGACCAAAGCAACCATCTTGGCTGCAAAATCATCATCAGTAAAATCTACCTCGAAAATTGTGGAAGATAAGTCTGGATTTGCTTGAAGACGAGCCAAAATTATATCCCAAGCAGCATCTGAGTAGTTTGCAGCAGATGCAAGAACCTCTTGCTGTCTCCTTCTTTGGTCTTCAATCATCTAAAGTTCTTGAGCCATCTGTCCTAGCTAATATGAGGCATCCTCTCATAGTGATTCGCTCTTTGCATTTCTCAAATTGCAAGTTCTTGAGCTTGTAATCTCTAGCAGCCTCCCAAACCTTGTCTTTTCTCTCCAATTGCTTGAAAGTCTTATCTTGAGTTGGAGTAGGTTCTTCAACAGCAACACCTTTTCCCTTTCTGACAGGTGATGAAGGAGTAGCAGGTGTAGTACCACTCCTAGCAGGAATTGGTTCAGTAGCAGGAATAGAATGACTGGTAGGAACAGTTGTGCTACCAGGAGAAACGGTTGAAGGACCAGTAAGATCAACACCAGACGGAACATCAGTAGGAACAACAGGAGTAGGAACATCACTAGTAGGATCATAGGAACACACAGCAGGATTACTATAAGCACCACCAGGAGATTTAGTGGAATCAACAGTCACAGCTGCATTACCCAATGCAATTAGAGCATCTATATCCATAGCTTGCTCTCCTCCTTCTTCTTGGTCAGAATCACTCAACACCACCTTCCTTTTCTTGGTCTTGAGTTTGACCTCCAATGCTTTGACTTTCTTGACCAATTTTGGTACCACATCCTTAAATAGCTTCTTGTGTACATTGAGCTCAGTTTCCAAAAAAATTACCTTTTTTACAAGAGTAGAAACTATAGAGGACAACGCAGATAGTGTAATATGGTCCTCTACACCTCCTGAAGCATGACCTGTAGGGGAAGCTTGAGTGAACCTTGGTGGAGATACATGAAAAGAGCCTCCCAAAGAGTCATCTTCAGTCTCATGAACTCGTGAGGAGGAAGCTATATTTGGGTCAGTCCTTTGACCATGCTCAAAGACAGGAGCAACATGGGGAGTAGCTTGTTGTCTTATGGATGGAGACAAATGGTCTTGAGAATGGTCAGATTCATGCCTAGTCTCAGGAATAGTTTCAGGAATAGGTGGTGGGACAACTTGTACATCAGCCCCTGCTCCTTCACCTTCTTGAGCTTGGGAAAGCATAGCATCCAAAAGTGGCATAGGTTTCCCCATAAAGTTGAGCTTCATATTAGCAAAAAGTTTGCTAGACAGCTTGAACACATGGTACTTTCTGGTAATGCTGGTTTCTATACCCAAAATGGTTTGAAGAAATCGAGGATACATTAAGAACTTTTTAGCATTACCTATGTTACTAACCATCTCCTTAAAAATGTAGCTAGACCAGTTAAATCTTCTCCCATCAGAAAGACAAATAAGAGCAACAGCAATTGAGCTACCAAATTGATCCCAACTACCAGACTTGGTACTGAGACAATAAAGAAGGGTGTGGACCAAAAACCTCCATTGAGGTGAAAACTTGTTCTTAAAAAAGGTTAACTTGCCTTCAGTTACATACCCAAGATTATCCATGCTAGAATAGATTTCCACAATAGGTAAATCATCACTACCGCCATCATCAGCTAATTGAAGTTGACTTCTTACGGATTCCTCAGTGATGGTGTAGGGAGTCTCATCAATGGTAGCTAGGATAGCTGAAGGACCTAACTTCGGAGACCTGAGTGTAGCTGTTGACCAAAATTGTTTGACTAATGAGTCAAAGATGATGGGGTCATGTGTGAGAGCATACCTTATGTGAGAAGCCCCCAAGAAGTCAAGAATCTGATGATAATCATTACTTCCTTTGGGTTTTTTCAAATAACCCACTTTGTTGTGTTCATCCTTGTATCTTAGTACGGCCATTGATGATCTTGAAATAGGGTTGAGATTTTGTGCTGGTTGTTGATCGCAATGAGAGTTGATACTGGCAGATAGTGGGAATTTAATTTATATTGAAGAATGATCTCAATGTGTATTGGACCGTTTGGAAATTAGGGTTTTAATGAAAAGGTAATTGTTAAAATTTGAGAAAACAGTAATTATCCATTTAATTAGAAACTCCTTTGACGAATTAAATGCCAACAATATCTCAATCGTGACTTTTAATTAAGATAAAAGTCAATTTAATCTACCAACACGAACAAACATAACCAGTACAAAGAAAAGTCAACCAGAGGAAAATTAACATTACCAGTAGGAAGTGGTCTACCAGTAGGAAAAATTAAAACTACCAGTAGGAACTCTGGTTACACCAGAGGGAACACTTGAACTACCAGTATGAACATTTTGGAATCAAAATAAAACCACGCGGTCCATGTAGAACACTAGAAAGGACTAATCCACCCTCTTGTACCATTAGTCTGCAAAAAATTAGGCCAATACACATAAAACAGATAATAAAATGGAAAGGAAAATTAACTATCAGAATTAACTAAAACTACCAGTAGAAAAAGTTAAAACTACCAGGAGAAAAATACAACTACTAGGAGAAACATAGTGTAACAAGAAAAACTAATTTGTAAAAAAAAAAATTTAAAAACCAACTATTTAGAAACATGTACAAGAACAGTCCTCCCCTTGGACTCAAATCCTCCCCTCAATCATAGTATCTATGGATTGAGCATCCCAATGTTAACCATAAGATGATTAAACCTAGGTCCATCAAAT